>QVNV01000082.1:0-36262 GCA_014825455.1 Pseudomyrmex pallidus | reverse complement strand
AACATAGCACGGAATAGAACCATGTCCACAAAAGCTATCGTAAAAACTCTTATGGCCGTGGCCGCTCTCAGCCTTCTCTCTGCTCTGGTCCACATTTGACAGATAAATGATAGTTCAAATCTTTACTTAACCGATCTGTAAAAAATAAAACAAATTAGAAAAAAAAACTTATTTTTTCAAAGAACTAGATTTAAATCTTGTTTTTTCACTAAAAATTTATCCGAATAGAGAATTGACTAATCACACACTTGCACAATTCGGTCAATTGACCAACGTGATTAATAAATTTTCCCTCGTTCGAGATCTTGCATCGATTTTTACTTTTGTGGACAAGAACTATACAATTATTACATTAAATATACTTATATAACAATTTGTTTAAGTTAAATATAAACATCAGAGAGCATTAATAAATGTAAATATAATGTGTAAGTTATAACAAATTATGTTTTCAATACCAGATTTAAGGTGATTTAATGTCAGTTTACTATGTCATCTTTTCCAGATAATTATTCAAATGAACAATTTCTTGAACCAGCGTTATGTGTCCTATGTTTTCACTGACTTTCCATCTGTATTTTTCATCAATTAATTACATTTGCAATCACAGTTTAGTTGCATTATTATTAACAATCAACATATATAACTGTTTTTTTAATTCTTTCTTTCTCTTTCTCTTTTTTTTTGTGACATTTAAAAAAAAATTTCTTTGTAATAAATAATAACATATTCAATACAGGAACGATAAGTATCTATTATTCACATATAATCAATATAACTATAGCTACTTGCGAATGCAAATAAACCAATAAAAGAGAAAACCTATCTCTGAAAAAAATCTTGAGAAAAGAGATGACACGAGGTTCAAGATCTCTCTCCAAAGATTAATAAGTATCGCGATTGTTCCTTCTAAGAGACACACCGTGTATAATCTCGGCCGTATACGCGAGTAACTTCCGCACTTGAAGGATCTTTCTTTTAATCGAGAATCGACTCTCTCTCTGGCAATGAACTTGCTTGAGCGGTGTTAGTGTGTCCGCGGCTACGACACCGGTTAGATCCGCGCACTCTGCACGCTCGCTCTTTTCCACATTCTCGCGTCTCACGGCTATCTCGGCTGACAGATTGATCGACTTTCCCGAGATCCAAAAGAGCAGCCATGTTCTTCAGATTCGGGATTATCGTGGGCTTGAGCTCTGTAGTCGCGACCATCATCTATCTAACGCCCGTACCAGGTAAAAACGAACACTAAATGTAAACGATTCACTCAATTGTAGCGATACAAATTACCGCAAACGCTCATAACAGAAGTTGAAACAGCCGGTTACGAACTAAGATCACAAAGCAGAACTACGATATATTCTACAGCTCGAGTAGGAAAATTCTGTTTTTTTCTTATGCCGCGTATTGCGAGTAAAACAAAAAACCTTCTATCTTACTTGTAGTATAATTAATTTAAAAACAAAATGATAGAAATATTTTAAATATTTTAATTTCTTGTATTAGTTTCTTCAAAAGTTTTATTTAAGGTAACATATTAAGAGAGAAATAAAAGAAGAATCAAAAAGTAATAACAAAATATCAAAAATTTATGTCTTGTAATTCTAAGTTTTACTTTGAAAAACGTCAACAAAAATAGAAAACTATTTCTTTTCTATTTTATTAATATGACATTAACGCATTAGGTTTTGTAATCATTAATTAATGATTAATTGCACAATAAAAAAAATGGCAAAAATTTGTAAGTGCGCTGTCAGCAAAATAGATTTCTTCTAAGATGATATTTTTACGAGTCAATCCGTGATACAGATATCTAATTATTTCCCGAATGATGTCTTATCGGAAAAGCGGAGTAAAAAATATATTGCGCGTGCATACAAGATAAAAGTATCATAATTTAATTATGAAGAAACAGTTTTTTTAAAACTTTCTCCTTATATTGACATTTGTATGTCAAGATCATGTAATAAATAAAAATGTGAAAAGTTAAAAAATGATCATGTCCAAGTGATGATTAATATCACACACAGCAATCATATTTATATATACACACATACTGATTTTGAACTTCAAAATCAGTCAAATGTAAACCTTCAGTATGTAAAATCTTCATTTAAAAAATATTTTTATAATTAACTGCAATTTAAAATTACATTTTATACATATATATATATGTTTAATATAAAATTATTTATATGTTTTACATATATATTATAGATACGTTTATTAGAATACAATCTGTCTTCTGTAAATGCATGAACACGTTCTTTGATAAAAAAAATTGCAAAACTTTCTACTGAATTATCATTTTACAAAACACAACAAAATATCATCTACTTGATATATTCACAAAGATAGCAAGTAGAGCGATGATTGATTGTAAGCGGATTGAGCATTGTGCGAGAGATGAACGTCCTTAAATCAAGATTTACAGTTAAGAACGTGTGTTCCTGTCACAGTGGAAATCCAATCCCATTGCTAAGGATGCTGATCGCGCGTGGCTGCTATCAGGTTTATACAGAGAGATATTGTCTCTTGGTGAAAGGAACGAGATGAGAAACTGTCAATCCTAACACCCACAAAAGAATTATTTCTACCGTTATCCGATTAAAAGCAAGTAGAAGAATAGCAGTATATTGGACCACAAAATTGTTGTGGCTTTTTATCATAGAAAAATTTTATGCAAACTCATACAATATTGTTTTTATGCTTGAATTAATTCCAATGTGCAAAAAAAAAAAAAAAAAATAAGATAAACTTTCTCTCTTTATCACATATGCGATTATTAAAATGCTTTTTTGCGTCGTGTCAGTTGTAAATAAATATACGAAATAACAGAAACATATAAATCGAAAGTCTGATGTGAAAGTACATAGCGTTTACATAGATTAACAATATCGCTTTCAGATACTTTTCAATATTTCCGCTTTAGGGGTTTTTCCGAATCTTTTAGTGACACTTCGATACTTCGGAGAGCCGATTCAAACATAAATAATTTTTTTGTCGTTTCAACTTCACTTTCTCTTCTCTTATGTTTCGAAGAAATGTTTTCGTTGTCCTCTAAATGGACACATATAAACCACTCGATTGCTGTAGGTTTTTTGGTTTGGAACACATTTTGTCAGAGGTTTGCATGATATGACAATGTTAGTTATGTAATTTCAGAATTATTAGAGCTGTGAAAATTGATCGTTACTATTCTTCGTTCGCTTACAAGAAGTGAACAGGTCGCTGACCAAGAAATGAGAGAACTTCGCTGAAGTCAGTTTTTACATGCAGTCATGAAACTCAACACTTTTGAGACATTAAAGCAATTCTCTTCCGTTTATTACAAAAAAAATCGATGTTTTGTGATAATTATGAAGTAAATGACGTCGTCAATAATTTATTTTTTTAAATATTAAATTATTAATATTATTTTATATTTCTAACAATAAAGTATCAAATATTTCAAATCATTTTTATGTCAAGTATAGTCGCGGACTGACAGGAATCTTACATAAAAAATGTAAAATAATTATTCAATTTATTTTCGGATTTTTGATATAATGGTTTTCGTAAGTGATTATTAAATAAAAAAAGGCAATAATTAATATGCATAACTGAAAGATTTATTGCATCGATGTAGCACAACAGAAGGAAATAGGTTAATGAGAACATATGATTTATTACTGATCCTGATTATGTATATGATTGTAATATATTGCAGGAGAATCACTGTAGCGACATGTACGAATATTTTAATATTTTAAATATGTCGATCGCAGAAATCATAGCGCAATATATTATAAATGCTCTATATAAGTGCAATTTTACGCACGTAATGTTCAATTACAAGCCGAGCATTTTCTTACATATTTATCTATAATTTTAACATTAATTGTAGCAATGTGCGTGTGCAAAGACATTTATTTATGTAATATCTTACTGGTTAATACTTTGTATTTTAAAATCTAGTAATTTACGTTTAAAAGAAAAAAAAATATATATACTGTAGAGTAAAATGTGCGTGCACGATATTTCGTACAAATTTAGTCGATTGTGAAAAATTGAAAATGCGTCACGCTGAAGTAAACAAGTGAAAGCATCAATTGTTGCACCAAAGAAGGTTTACTCTCAATGTTATATAAGGGGATATTCGATAAGCAAAAACTTTCTGATATATAAATAAGCAATAACTACAAATTACCACAAGATAATTTATTGACGTTTAAGTTTTCTATCTAGTCTAGATAGGCAAATTAATTTTCACGAACAAAAACATGCTGCAACAACATTGAAAACAGTAATTTAAGACGACAAAATATATTGCATATTTCTTAAAAATCTGTACGCGGCTGTCATTTCTAATTTGCGTAAGTAAAATAAACAGTCTGTATTAAGAGGATAAAAGAAAACTTATCATTAATTAAATTGAGCGTGTCT
The DNA here is from genome assembly GCA_014825455.1 of Pseudomyrmex pallidus. Lineage (NCBI taxonomy): Eukaryota > Metazoa > Arthropoda > Insecta > Hymenoptera > Formicidae > Pseudomyrmex > Pseudomyrmex pallidus. The sequence goes on along the minus strand of QVNV01000082.1, from coordinate 31,837 downwards.
TTACAATGTGTACACGTCATATCTTATATACATTTTATATCTTATATACATTTGCGTTTACATTACTCTATTTTGCTTCAGATAAATGTAATTTAATATATTTCAAGTACTCGACAATCTACAAGAAACTTTATATTAACAACAATATTGAACTTAAGATTAGAGTAGGAAATAAAGAATATCAAGAAAAAAAACACTTGTGCGTATGATAAATTTTTACTCGAATGCCGATTCTATTAATAGGTAGAATGACTCTGCCGAGAAGAGATAAAATATTGTTTCCTTTTATTCTCTTAAACAATACACAAGAAAAACACCAGAATAAAAAAATGTTAGAAAAATTTAGGATAGATCTTTCTACAATATTTAATAAATTTGCAGCTAACTGTAGAGAGAAAAAGAGAGAGAGAAAAAGTTTTATTAAGGAGGAAAGTTTTTAACATTTTATTATAACATTCGATACAATTAAGTAGGTCTAAATAGGATTCTACATTACCTGTAACTTTTTTTCTGATATAATTTTACGTGAGTACGATAAAATAAGTAAAATAAGCGCGAAGCCAGAAAAATAAGGATTGAATCAAATAAAAACTTCAGATTGCACTTCTGAAGTCGGGAAGCGATACTTCCTTAGCGTGTCATAGCTTAATAATCTTTAATATGGATTGGATAACATGATAATGTCACCACAGTAATGCAACTTTGTTATTTAATGTTTGCATGATCGTTAAGTAATAACGATCATGCAAACATTAAATAACAAAGTTGCATCGTTAAGTAATAACGATCGTGCAAACGTAGCAAATCTTATTAATTATCTTTTCCGCTCGAATTTGTATGTAAATGCATATAATTACATATTTATCTGTAATTGTAAAATAAACTGTTGCAAAGACATTTATTTATGTAATATCTTATATCGTTTGTCACTTTGTAAAGTAGTAATTCTGAAATAATAATTTACGTTCAAGAAAAGAGAAAATGCTAATTAAGTTAAAAGAAAAAAAAATAAAGCAATTTCAAAACACGTATTTTCAATAATTCTATTTTACTTTTGTATATTACATTGTGTTCTTTTATTTATTTTAATTTTTATCTTTCACTCTAGACGTGCAACATGATTACAGAAAGTAAAATACTTGTATGCACATTGTTGCAAACAAAAAATGCAACCGTTTACTTTAACCGTTTACTGTACTCTACGTTTACTGTACGGTATCTACTAGAAACTGCTTCCACCGAAAGCGAAGTTATGTCGTTATTCCACGACAAAGAATCGTTTAATTTTTCTCTAAACTTAGTTGATCGCATCTTCAATTTTTATGATTTAATATTCCTGATTTTTATTTTAGTTTATTTACAATTTTTTTTAGAAAAATATATCAACAAGGAAATTTAAAAAGACTTTGCGTGCATACTTCATGTCTCTCTGTAGAAAGTTTCAAATTAATAATGATGTCGCAATCCGAACGAAGTGCGCGAATACAACTCGAATCTAAACTCTGAAGAGTGAAACGTCACTTGCTTTCCACACAGTCGCGACTAGCAAACCACCATCGTTTCTATCTGTTCACACGAGTAAGAGTCGATTTGGTGGTACCAGCGAAAGCGAAATCTGCAGGTCCAGCGACAGACCGAGAGGAAGGAGAAAGGTCGTCAGATGAAAGTGTTCATGCAGCGAGAAAGAGAAAGAGAGATAGAACGGCTCCAGTCATAGGGACTAATACGTAGGATCGCGTTGGGGGCCTGTTGGCAAACTTTCACTTACGTTACGTAGTATCTGACATATATTTCGAACATACAGGTCGTCCCACGTTCAGCGAGAGACTTGCAAACGCATGCCGCTAGGCGCGATCGCGCGGATGCTCGTAAAAAACAAACCAAAAAAAAAAAATAAAAGTCAGTCGCGTCCATCAATGATCTTTGGTCTATAAGAAGAAGGTGGGGAAATACACACGTCACACCGGTGACTGTCCATACTGTAACGACGAAAATGGACACCTTCGTTCAGTAGTTTATCGGATGCGCGACGACGCCGGCAACGTCGGTCGTTAACGGAGTCCACGTGACTACAGCCGACATAGTGCAGTGTGATTTATGAGATCTAGCCATTACTTCGTTTTTGATCATCATCATCATCATCATCATCATTATCATCATCATCATCATCATCATCGTCATTATCGTCATCCTTGCGAATTCTCAGGATTTACTATTTTGCGACCTCATTCATATTTCCTACAGCTGGTGATAGATAAATTGACAGACGTTCTGACAGACGTTCTAACCTCTGGTTTTTAAATACCAGCTATGCTTTCCACTCAAATTCACTTTTATTACTCGATCAAGTTACCACGTTAAGTTTGTACTATTTAGCTCGCATTTGCGAGCTCGATTCACAGTCGCATTCCGACATTGATCGATAGTTTTCGCGACTATAAGAAAAGATTTTTAGAATCGATATTCAATGAATAGTAAAATTGCCAGTAAAAAAGCAAATTAATAGCAACTGATAGTTTTGATCTATTCGTATCCATGAAAACGAAAAAACTTTGTCAAGTGACAGTATATTTAATACGAACAAGTTAAGCAAAATAAAGAAAAAAGTAACATGGAGTATTTTCAATAGAAGAAAAATTCTATTTCCACAAACGGATAAAATATGCGTGTCTGAAAAATTGATTTAATATATCAATAATCTCGAATACTTAATTCTTTCTTTATTAGTTCTAATTATTATATATCGTTATAATAATTTTTATGTAGATTCTGGCAAGTTTATATTCGAGTGAAAAAACCCGACGTTGAAAAAACATTGACTTTGTTACCGCTTTTGTGCAACGCATTATTCAATTGTTGCAATACGATAACGCAATAATTGCATCGTGAATATCAGGCCAATGTAAAACTTAATGATAGAAAATTGCGTAGCGAAACAATGCCTGAGATTATAGCGTAATATGCAAACGGTGTTATTAAATGTGTTCATGCGCGACTAACGCTCGTCATAAAATCGTCGTAAATATTTTTATCCTAACTTTCGTCTGGAGTTTCGACTATTCGGAGATCGAGTTTGTCTCGATGGATTGAACTTTCACGAATAAAAAAAATTCACACCGACATTTCGATAGTCCTTCACCGTTGTTGTAACACGTCAATCTTTGGCAAACAGAGAAAAGAAGAAGAACGTCGAACTGGCAAAAGCCGGAGCGGGAGCGGGAACCGCTTCTGGCAACGAATTTCGAACTGGGCTCTCATCAGTCGTCGACGGGGAGCGCGACTGTGTTCGCGGTGTTGTTATATCGCCTTCAGCGTAAACGTCCGCAGTGGTGCAGTGACACATAAAGATCTTTTCTCTTCTTGATATACATCTTTTCTTAAAATTTTGTCTTCGTGCATGATTGTAGTTAGAGTTCTTCTTTTTTTTTTGTTTTTTGCTCTAACAATTTTCTCGCATTTCTATCTTTTCTGTTGCATTTCAAAACGCGCACAGACTTTTGTTTGTAAATAATTGTTTGTGTGCAACATGATGATTAACTTCGGGTCACAAATCGATTGGCGCAAATATGAGTTTTAATAACAGAATATTTTATATATATATAATAATATACATGTAACATATGTGTGTGTTGGTGATTTTGTAGAAATGTGACAAACAAAATAAAATTCATTGCAGAATATACGCACACGATGTATTAATGGCTGAGATCCAGAGAGAATATTTTATCTCAAGTTTTTAAATACACATATATTTGTAAAATTATTTTAAGAATTTAATAATTTTATTTAACACATGCATATTGTCGCAGGAGATTAGATTGTTGTTAAGTTTTGATGAGAGAAAATGATTTTGTAAAAGATAACGTGGAGTATCCAAGACAACGTAATGTGTTAGGCAATCGCAAAAAGTTACTTTTCATCTCGTTATCTCAGTAATTCTACAAGGCTCACTTAGTTCACTTAGAACAACATTAATCAACATATAGAATACTTTTTGTCAAGCATCTTGACAAATAACGCGTGATAAATAGCGTCCGATAACTACTATCATGAATAATTATAACGTGATAATGTATTGCAGTTTTTTGCAATTTAACAACTTGTTCTGCAAAGATTGTTTGACGTAATTGACCACGTGCAGCCTGGAAAAGGCGTATAAATGAAAACAGAGCGAACAGAAACTCAATTTTTTATCTCTTTTGCGCATAAATTGCTTTTTTTTTTAGATCCAGAGTCTTTTGCGGAAAATCATCAACCCAGACAGCATAAGAGACATTTTAAAGATGTCTAAAATACATTAAGATGTTTTTTTAAGTCACCTTTTATACACATGTGCTGTTTAAAAATTCAAATTTACACACTTTTCTCTCGCTTATATTAACACATTAAATTCAGCAAATCTTGACCAGACTGTGGATATACACTGCTTCTTGATAACATACGTTCATAGATTTTCATTACTTAATCTCAAAGCACGTTTGCGTTATGAAAATTAATTACTCGTACAAAGTTCGTTCAAAGTCCGCCGACTATCGAAGGAGTGCAAAGAACGGAATGTCATCGCCTCTTGTTATCGCCGTGTAACAACGTAGGCGATGTATTCTCCTAAGTCCGATCACTACATAGCGACACCAACGTACTCCACGTACATCTTACGATGTCTCGTGGTAGTAACTATGATCATAGCTGCGGCGACATTTTTGCATATTAACAATTATAGACCCAGTAAGTTGAAACAAAAAAAATACTTAGCTAATATTAATGAACAAGATATGTACAGAGCCTCGCTTTATAAATAAACCAGTACGACTTTTCGATTATTCCTCGTCAAAGCAGCGCAGGTCTTAATAAAAGATAATAAAAAATAAAATTCAAAAGACGACCACGTGTTGTAATAACGGAATAAATTGGAAGATAAAAGTTGACAAAGAAGTCGATGATAGATGGTGCAGTGACAATGCGTAATAATGTGCAAAGTGTATGTACATTATTAGCTTCTTTCTAATTCGCTGTGCGCCGCGTAATGTGTGTGCAATATTATAATTTTTTTTTTTTCGCCAAACGATACTTTCTATGTGGTTTGTGTGACTTTCATCTCTGCCGTTTAATATTTGTTTCTGCGGCCAATAGAAGCTGTATGCATTCAGGGAAAACTGCTTTCTTCGCGTCAAGTGTCAAGCTCTTTTTTGTCTCACTCTTTCTGCTCATTTTCAGAACAAACATTTCTCTCGTGCGACAGGCCATGTCATCACTTGGATTGGCCCATGATCTGTCGGGTGAAACTCACGTTGGAAGTCTTCCAGTCGCTCAGCAAGTAAGTCGAAAAGTCACATATAGCTGCAGCAGCGTGCTGCGTTACTCTTCGAGTTCACTTTGTAAAGATTTAATATTATGAACGCAAGTGCATTTGCGAGTAAGATTTTAATATTAACAAACGCAAGGTTACTTGCGCAATCACAGTTATTCATACGGACTTTCAACTTGTAAATTAATTTACTCATATTATCAAATCGGTTTAGTTTTGATACTTCAATCAAATAATCAGCTTTTCATTGTTTCATAATTATTTTTCTACTTTTTCTTTATTTTTCCAATAATTTTTTAAAAGCTTTTAAGAAAATTGCATGTTAAATTTATTAAGTTTCAAAAGTGTGAGGATATTAGCATTCTTATTTTGTTGGATCTTTTATTTAGAATTTAAATAAAATATAATAATTATGCTATAATATATTATGCTAAAATATAATAATTATATAAGAGATGATAATTTTTAATTTAGATAATTTTTAATTTTTTCTTTAAATTCTTATTTTGTTGGATCTTTTGTAGTGTATAGATAATATATACTATAAAGATCGTTTATAATATAAAAAAAGAACTGTCATTTTATGAATACAGAGTGAACAAAGCAACAAATAGCGCGAAACGTAAAAACTCTAAGAATACCGGTGTAAGTTACATAGAACTTACAATTAGATATCTAATAAAATAAATAAACAAATGCGAACGGTTTTGCGTAATACTCAAGAGACTACTAATCTACTTAATATACGAGTTTAAATATATACTTAATATTGATCTTAACGATTTTGTAATCACAAGATCACGATGACTACAAACAAATTAAAAATGTTAAATTTTAAGAGTTTGTTTAACTTGTTAATTTCGAGTTTTTAATGAATTTTTCAACTGCAAGTGTGCTAAAGAATGTTGCTCATTTGATCGGAAAGATTCAAAGAGAAAGTTTCTTTTCATGTATGTAGTAAATAAACCTATCAAGTGACAACAACCTCACGCAACGGAGGAAATATGATTCTCGTATATGTCATCAAATAGCTACATTATAAACTGTCTGTTTTTCTGGTTGCAACATTGTAGCATTATTTCACCGTTAGCTGCAATCATTACGTCACACACACTTACCTCTCATTTTCGTCTCGGTGCAGTAACTGTTACGCAATACTTAACTGCATAATTTTGCTGACGACTCAAGATTTAGACCAATCTACCTTTCTATCGAGAAGCATAGTTGCAAGAAAAGCAGGTTTGCAACTATGTAATTGCAAAACAAATCAAATCAATTTGATATTTCCCAGACTGTTAAAAGAAAAACGAAGAAAGTTGTAAAAGATATTATCTACAGATTTGCTTCTGCTTTTGATGAGAAACGTATAGACAGTTTGATTTGCTTTGTAGTAGGTGCGTGTTTAGTGCGATTACACGGGATTACTAATTGTACTCTGCTCCTTACAGATCATGCGGGGATTGCCCATTGAACCAAACAGCATGCTTGGCCAATCATTGCGTTTCCGCGGATGGTCATAGACGAGGTATCCTTACGGCCAATCGTCAAATGCCAGGTCCTACTATTCAGGTATGACCTCAATGTGCATCACCGATCAATAGTCTGAGTATACACTGGCCACACTGGGAATAGAGTAAGATTCTGTGAAAGAAACTTTTGATAGAAGTTTTTGCTTGCCTTTGTACTTTTAATATTGAGAAAGTTAAAAACAGAATGATTTCTCTTTAACTATATTAATCGGTAAAATTAGTTTTAACGTACTTTATGCACAATTTTAATGTATTTGTTTTATGTATACTTACTCTCTCTTTCTCACACGCGCGCGCATCCCGGTAAAAAATGTTTTGTATTTAACATGATACTAATAGAGTTATTTTGCAAGAAATTCTCCTTGTATAAAATTGTATGGACATATTCGACATATAAATTTGCATAATTAAATATAATAATGTTAATTTGTGTATAAGTGTATGAAAAATTTTTTACCCGGGATATACAAAATGTTTCGTACTAAAGTATATATTGCAATAGAAATGTCTCGCGTGACTTGTTAACAAAATCCCCAGATAACACACTGAGCAAAATTGTAGCAAGTTGTTGGCAACTTGTTACAAATATTGGTGTATTTGTAGCAAGTTGCAAACAATTTGCTACAAATATTGCTCAGTATGCTATCTGGGTCGTTTTTATTTGTCCAGCTTTAACAATAATTGGAACTTTATTCTTCGTTAAAATTAACTGATTGAGAAACGTACAATAGAGCGGTTAATTAATTACGCTGTTTGCATTCTTGGAACCATTTATGTTCACATGGCTTGCTTAACTAAATGAACACTTTGAAGTGAAACGATATTTGCTAGGTCTCTGATGTACCTCGGTAACAAGTGTTGCGAGACTTTAGAAACGTTAATTAAAGGTGAATTCATTTCCCATTTTGTGGAATCAAGTTTAAAATAGAATCTGAGTGGAATGATATTAAGATATTATTTACTTTTCATTTCATTAGTCTTTTAAATTAAAAATTGTATTGTAGAATGCTTTTTATATTGATATTACGCAAGATGAGTTTGATTTATTTCTGACAGAAGTAAATTCTTAAGAAATCAGAGAGTTATAAGTGCACAAAAGTTAAAAATACGTGATTTGTAAACAAGTAGTTTTATATTTCTTACATATATGTAATTCTAATATATATTTATATATTTTATATATTCAGTAATGCTGAAGAATAGCTCAAATATGTAGCTATAGTAGACAATGGCCTACTGACTCGTTCAAACTCAATTAAATCGAAGTCGACTCTATATATTTCATTAACAAAAAATACTTATGTCAAATTAATTCGATGTTAAAAAAATTATTATCAAAGATATTTACTTAACACAGCAAAGTATATTCACTTTGACAAAATAATGTCGGGAGTCTAACTTGCAGCGTTTTTCGCATGTGTGCGTGCGACTTAACTGCTCAAGAAATGATTTTCAAACAGTGACAATAAGTTGATTGGCGATATGTTTAATGGCGAATAATCAGACAGGCTTGCGCTTTTACAGGTTTGCGAAAACGATATTCTAGTGGTGGATGTGATTAATCGTCTTCCGGGTAAAGCAGTGGCAATACACTGGCGTGGGCAAACACAGATAGAAATGCCTTACATGGACGGCGCGCCGTTGGTCACACAATGCCCAATACCGAGCTACACCACTTTCCAATACAAATTTCGTGCCTCAGTAGCCGGCACACATCTCTGGCATGCACATGCAGGTTGGTACATATTTGTTATACAAATCAGTGCTTTCCTCTATATTGTAAATCGAACATTGTAACAGTGTAAAGTCATGTATTTTATAAATACGATTTTTTTTAAAAAGCTGCAAAAAACAGACAGCATTAAATATATTTTAGATCTATATTTGACCGACCAAAAAAGATTAAATTGTTTACAATAAGTACTGCAAATATTGCATCGGAAACTATTTAGAAGTTCTTTTAAATAACTTCATCGATTATTAAATATTTTCCATCAATTTAGATGTTTTCTTCACCTATTATTTAGTTAATAATATTAAAACACTTACTGTCTCATTAAATCTTAAATTTGTTTTTGACATTTTAAAAATATATATATAAATTTTTGATGTGACTTTTTTTATTATATTTGATGTGTTAACCGTAATAAGTTATTTTTTTTTTAACAACTTATTGTTAACCGTTTATGTATCGCTCTTTTTTCGAATATTTTTAGGCGCCGACGTGAGTAACGGCATCTTTGGTTCCCTGATCGTGAAACAGGCCGACCTTCGGGAGCCCCATCGCGCTCTTTACGATATCGACGACTCGAATCATGTAGTCCTGGTAACCCAATGGCAACATTTTCCGGAAATATCCTATAATCAGGGTTACTCGAAACCGGCAGTACTTCTGATTAACGGGAGAGGTCGTCAGCCCAACGGATCCACGCTTCCCCTGAGCACGTTCACGGTTATTCCCGGACGACGTCACCGATTCCGCGTTGCTAACGCCGGAGGCGTCGGTGCATGTCCGGTGACACTTTTCATCGATGGCCACACGATGCTTCTGATTGCGCTCGACGGACAACCAATAGAACCGCGGCAGGTTACCTCGATCACTCTGGCCAAAGGTTAAAAGTCCCGTTTGTTTTTCTCTCCAATCATACCTCCGCGTGTATTAGCACGATGCACGCGAGATAAAAACCGTTGTAACGGTTTCGGGAAAGTCTACACATTTTCGCGTGCAACACTGTTGTTTTCTCATCTTATATAAGTTTTCTGTGGTAAAAAAAAAAAAAAAAAAAAAAAAAAATAAATAAATAAACGCGCACATGTAAGATTTTTTTACGTATGGGGAAAGAAGAATCTATTAGACGCACACAAAAAAGAATACGCATGTCTTGTAGTTTATTGCTGTCTCGTATTGGAAACTACTTGCTCGCAATGCTCGTGTGTCGTTTCCAATCATAAATTCGTTTGTAGTTTCTCTAACATTTTATTTTCTTTTTATAAATACTTTTCCTCTCGGGGAATATTAGATTTTTACAAATGTCACATGGTGATGTGCTTTCGAGAGCTTTGCAAAAATCTTGGAATTAAAGTTTCACACATTATAAATCGACGTACAGTACATATATACATATATATATACATATATATACACAGTACATATATACATATATATACACAACTCCGTTTTATTCGCGCGGCGCTCATTTCAGCGAATTTCCATTTCCCGACTTTCCATTGAATTTTCATCGCGCGCTGAGAATGACGAACGATTCCCGTTGTTCGTTAAAGGTGAAAGGGCGGATTTTGTCCTCAAAGCGAGCAAACGCATCGCTTCCTACTGGATGAACGTGCACACGGCAAAAGAATGCGGCGCGTCAACGATAAATGGCGCAGCTGTGCTCAGCTACAAAGGCGGCGTGGAAATTCCGGCGGACACTATCGATCAGCGCGATAACGACGAGATGGAGACGAACCGGCTGGCGATGACGACGAATCCCGTGGAAAAATGCGGCGATCAAGAGAATCTGTGCGTCACCGATATTCTCAACATACGCAAAATGCCGCAGATCCTGACCAAGCCTAAAACGGATGTAACGATATATCTGCCGATTAATTACAAGATGCAAGCGACGGAAGTCATAGGTACGTGTACAGGATACAAAAAAAAAAAAAGAAGTAACACTCTACTGATACCAGTGAAAGTACAGAAAATCAAATTGCAACCGGTCTATAATCGCGCGTTAACGATCGCGGGCAAGCATGATCGACAATTTTACGACGTGAGTTTCACCGCGCGCGATAATCTTTTCTTTATAAGTACACCGTACAAATCAGGATTATTATAAATTTTTCTATCAAGCTGCGGTATAAATAATGACGTATATATATCTCGGTCGGAAGGAAGTACGTACTTTCACCGCATTGTCGATTTTCCGCAACTATTTCGCGCTCACGGACAATTTAGGTTTTTTTCTTATACGAATAAAAAAAGTTCGTTTCTTCTTAAACGAGCATTTGATGAAAAAGAAGTGTACAGAAATGAAGTTGCAACACGTACGCACATGTATACATATATTGATTTTGAATTAATTCCTCGTTAAAGTTCGCTACGAAAAAGAATCGTTAGCGCGTGTTCTCTCGTAACGGGGAATAATTCAAGAATAATAGAACTTGTCATTCGTTAATTATACGTACATAGAGAAGAACTCCTCGAAAGTTCACGTACGTGGGTGAGTCGAGAAACCGGTCCGCGATTAAACTCAAATCAAGAAGAGCACGTGTAATTACACACTCGCTTGGCGAGATCAATTTTGAATCGGAGGAACAAAATGGGAAATTAAATTTCACTATCTAATTGAATCGGTAAATCAACATCTCTCTCTCTCTCTCTGCTTCAGGTAACGGCGGAGCGGAAACGCGAGTGTTGAATGTAAACAACTTCACTTTTACATATCCCTCATCACCGCTGTTGACTCAGGGCGACGACGTGTCTCCGGAGATGCTATGCTCCATCGGCGATAGAGAAGACAACGACGAGGACGGTCGCGGCGAAAACAACGAGACCGTGTCCCAAAGCCGATGCCGTCCCGTCGCCGACGACGGCGACATGTGCGAATGTGTTCACGTGCGCCACGTGCCACTCGGAGCGACTGTCGAGATTATTCTTCTTGACCAAGGTAATTAGTTACATTCTACCGTGAATCGAGACGCAATTGCAACCTCGCGCAATGTGACGCAATTGTCTCGTGTTTCTTTCTATTCGAGACGTTTCTCGTTCGTTATCCTACGCTTTATTTACAACGGCGTTTCTTTCCCGCTAAGTTGAAGTGTCTACTTAGCATTTTCCGAATATAGAAAGTCTAAAACACTGCAGAAGTGTGAAAAAGATACTAGAAAGTCTCTGAACTTGTAGAAACGAAGAAAAGAGCTTTATTCGTGTCGACGAGGCGAAAAGCTTTCGACGCGCGTTGTGCGAATTTACACGATGCGAGTCAAAAGTCTTGTATTCTTTTTATTTTTTTTTTCATTTTGTATGTCAATTTGTAAAAGAATTTTTACTAGTTTTATTTGACATTTTGCTCTCACGGTTAACAACAATAATGACAATAATAATAAAGTATGCCAAAGAAAAAAGAAACCCATCAGAATCATTTGTATTGATCTTTGACAAAAAAAAGTTTTTTTACAAAAAGCAAATGCGAGAGAACTTTTGCACGATCTTCGTGATAATCTTGTGTTAAAAAGATTGTGCGCGGTAGAGTTCATTAAATCGATTATTACGTATCTATTAATGACGCACGTGTCATCGATTGATAGTTATGTCATATAACGGGATAATCTTATAATACGTGAAAGAGAACATTAGCGTATAGTAGAATATCGGTTCGAGCTTATCTTGTCGTCCTTGATCCACATTTCGTATTCGTTGCGAAGATAGAAATTATTGATCAAAGAGCGCGTTTTATCCTTATAAATCATACAATTCGAACGGCGAGGTACTTAGATATTCCTCTTCCTTTTAAACAGTGTTATTTGTAATACAATTGCGTGACAGCTAAGAAAAATCCTTAGACAACACCACGCAGAGCTTAATTTGCTTTCTGATTAAGCCCAATTACATCCCGCGATTTGTTATCTTGTATTAGCTACAATGTCGACAAAATTTCCGACTGCGAAAATTCTTGTTTCAATTGAATAATTTTACTGGTAATTTTATGTGACAGAAATTATTCCAATTTTATTCTTTTCGTTATAATTCGCATCACTGCTTTGTTACAGGTGGCCTCGACGACTTGGTTTACCACTTACACGGTTACAATTTTTACGTGGTGGGCGCACGGAAATTCGGGCGAAGTATGTCGCTGCAGGAGGTGAAAAAATTAGACGAGAACATGCAGCTATTTTCGCGAAATCTCGACTGCGCACCGGCCAAAGACACCGTCGTTGTGCCCAAGTTCGGCGCCGTGGCGCTGCGATTTAAGGCCGACAATCCAGGTATATTGATTCAATATAAAGTTGCGTCTTTATTCCTGTTAGCACGGTTAGATTAAATTAAATGACTATTAATTTGGTTGGTCCTCTCCACAGGATATTGGATGTTGCGGGATGAACACGCGGCAGATTGGACTCGCGGTTTGGACGTTATCCTGCAAGTCGGAGAGCCCGGCGACATGGTGGCCGCACCGCACGACTTTCCCAAATGCGGATCTTTCGTCGGACCTGATTACTTTCTCATATAGACTGCTACTTCCTTAAGTTGAAGAATGTATATAGTTGTATATAACAAGTACTTCACACATGAATTTTTATCGCAAATACATTTTTACAATTTTACGATTGATGTTTTTTTTTTATCAATAAATGTTTGTTAGTATATTTGGTGTTTGTAAGGAATTTCTATACTCCGTGCCCTTGAGTTCTTGTATTACCACAAATTCTTTTTCATTCAGTGTAAAAGAACTAAAAGTAAATTTAAAAACAACTTTTCTCTCGCAACTTCTTTCCAGTTTCCACTTCAAGGTAACTCGATACAACTTTGTTCGAAATAAATAAGTTCCAAGAATCTGCAATTAAGCGTAGCTCAACTTCGCAATTTCCAAGCTTTAATAACTAAATAACTTAAACTTCAAAGTTATAGAAATGTCTCGCAATTGGAGATTAATTTTCGAATAGGTGCGCACGCGCGCGGTTCTCATCATATCATGTTTTTTATCATATCTCTGTCACTCACGTGATCTCTTCGAACAAACGATAGACGTTTCCGCGGTTCATTTCAGCGCGCACGTCAGACGTTTCCGCGTGTGTTTCAATGCGTAAAGCACACACCCCGCGGATAATCTCGAAGGTTCACACAGGCTGACACACGTACGTCTCGTCAGTCCTGTCATGTCCTGCATGAGCGCGGTGTACTCGCAAATAGCGACTCTGTTCTCGGAGTACGATGAAATTCTTCTTCTGCGACACAGAGTCATTCGCGAATACGCCAAGACCACGGTCGGGACCGATTTCATTCACACACTGCCCTCTTTTCTAATCTTGACAGCCGTGATGCTCGTTCTGTGGAAGAATCCTCCGTCCTCCACGTGGCTCATGGACTTTGTAGGTGTGACATTCGTTTACAAAGGCCTTCAGGTACAAATAGTACTCTAGGATCATCTGTCGTGTAAGCTAATCCTTCTTGACATATCACATGTATTCTTCAAGATATCGGTTAGTTGGCTCATGATTAACGCAATTCTATGGCTGTGGCTGATCCTTCAGAGGGTGCTCTACTGTAGCGTCTGGCGGTATTGGAGTTACGTGAGTGGACTCGTTATTACTTCCTCTCGTAAATGACAAAAAAATCGCTTTCGTGAAACAATACGTTTTCATAGAAAAGAGATTTTCTTTCTCTCTTTCTTTTACCTTTTTCTCTTCAATATGAAAAAATAATGAGAAAAATGATCTTTTAAAGATCCTTTTTCAGAGAAGAAAGTTATTTATAACACTTTGTAAAAAAAGTAGATATTTATAGCATCTTGCAAAATAAAAAGATATTTTTCAAAAAGGTGAAAATAGCTTTCTATTATAAATTTGCGAAATAAAGAGTGATTTATTTCAAAAGGATAAAAATAGATTTCTTTTATAAAGAAAACCTTCTTGCACGTATCTATGATTGTAACACAGGAATCTGAATATCGAGATTTCTGTAATCCATGGTGGCATCAAGTCTGGTCCTCGTACTATCCCGCACCCGAAAAGCCACCAGTGATGTCCGCTGGTTTTATCAGTTGGCTCATCGCGATGTTGATTGCGCTAACCACGTTAGGATGCGCGATTTTCACTGATCGTTTGAAAACTTACGTTAAAGAAACTTCAAATAAAATGCGGAATGCCCTTGTAGTGGTGAAGTCGTACACGGAATGGACGAGAAATAGGTTGTTAATGTTTATGAAAGTGTGAATAATTAAATCTCGAAATAGCAATTTTTATTATGCTTGTACTTAGAACGCAAGAGATACTCACAAATTGCGAGATAAACGATGCAATGGATGAAAGCGAAATCGGATCAATATGCGACGACGGTCGGTCGGAAGTATCGAACGAAGCGATAAACAGCGCGGCGCGAGGAGACGTACATCCGATCTCATGGGGAACGAATTGGATGCCTCAACCGAATTCTTCCGTGGTCAAAGATGCGCAGCGAAAACTATCGATAAAATCTCTTCACACGTTGGCAAGCGCAAATGACGTTCAGGTAACATCAATAAAGAGAAGAAAAAATTCTTTTCTTTCAGAACTTTTTATTTCTATATATGTATAATTGATGGGAAAGTATATAAACAACGATTCATTTTTTTTGTAACAAATTCATTTTTCCGATTGAATAATTTGTTTATAAAACTTTTACGTAGTTACTTTTTTAAGGTTTATTTAAAAAAAAACCAGAAGAAATCTCTTTCTTAAATTTCTCTCTTCATATTTTTGTTGCGTTTTTCTTGGTCGACTTATTATAATCGCAACGACGATTTATTTTTAGGATTCCGATAAGTTCATGGCGAAACAAATGCGTTATCGACGGGGTTGTCACACCGTTATACCGAGCAATTCCAGCGAACAATCGAGTGGGTGTTGAAGAAACACAATGTGTCAATGTCTCTGCCACGACGTAGTTATTAAACGCGCTTTTGGACCGAGCAATAAAAATACAAATAAATTTTGACGACACCGTCAATTTCGTAAATGAGTCTTAATACACGCATCGCATTCATGTACCGATAAGATCTTTATTTTTTTAGTGTCTTTATTCTACGCGTAAAATTTTCTACAGAGAAATATATTTTCTATCTTCTATTTTATTATTTTTTTAATATAGAGACGGGATTACATGGTCCACGTTTTACATATTCCGAGAATTTATTCGGAGAACGCGCGAATAATACGCGGATCGAGTGCAGTAGTAGTTACGTTAAAAACATCGTGCGTATACACGGAAGAAAAAGCTTGCTAAAATAGCAAGAAAATTAATTATTATAAAGTCAGCAAGAAAACTTTGCTAAGCCTATTAGAATTTTTGATTTGCCAACAAAGCGTTTTGTAACATTTAGTAGACTCAACAAATTTTTCTTGCTGGCCACAAAGTAATAAAACTTTTTTTTTCATTGTGTATAACGCAAAGATCAAAGATGCTCTTGATATCAATTATATTACTAGAATATATGTACATATACATATAAACTGTTTTTAGAAAAATAAATATATAAACTTTTAACGCTTGTGTGTTAAACTTCTATTTTCCGACAACACAAAAACTGGCTGATATGTTATATTGTGAGAATTATATTCGATTTTGGTGCAAAACGGCAAAGCTAAACAGTAGTTTCTTTAAAAGAGCGCACGTAAACGCAGTATTATTGCGAAACTGTTCTCTCCTTTGATCATTTAATAGAATAAAGGGTCCTGCTGGTCACTCAGATCCCAGAATTCCGCCTAGCTTCGGTTCGTCCTCCGGGGAGGGATGCACGGAAATATGCGCATGCGTCCGAAAGAGGGTAACATACCCCATCTTGAGCCGGAGTATTATTCTGTAACTGCATCTCTTGTGAGGTAGGTCGCAGATATTCGTGATAAACACACACGTCTTACAACATCGAGCGAATCACATCTATTCCAAAAAGTGCGCTTTTCCATACGTCATTGTACAAGTAGATTCGCTGGAGTCACTCGAGAATCGATCCCCGGCTGCGGGAGCTTTCCTAGAGAACAATTCGGGAAGAATATTTGACCCCGAAGCAGAGAGTCGGGCGTGAACGTTCCTTCGCAGCATAACTAGCGTCCGCTTCGCCGCGAACGATGTAATTATTCTACGCAGTACCAGATTTAGCGAACTTATCACAAGGCACGGAAATTATCGACGATCACGGCTGCTACATTGGGATTCTATACATATCTTTCGGTAAGACGATTTTGTTTACAATTGTTTTGAAACGGAAAATTTTTTTGTCACAAAAGTTTACGACAAACACATAACGCAATATAATACACAGTGAGGGAATATAAACATTTTTATGCTCATTTCGCTGTGTGTGTGAGTGAGTAATTTACATTTTATAATCGAAACTATATAACTTCTTTCCTATCTGCAAAAAATAATATGTAAAACTTCTTTTGCCGACTAAGTTATAAAATGCATGCAACTACATTTTACGTGTATAATTACGTCTAGATATTAAAATCTCGATAAAAATGCATGTAAATTTATGTATGCACTTTATAGTAGTATCAACTACTTTTGTATCTCGTAGCGGTTAACAATAGTAAATTTCATTAGTATTGTTGATCGCTAAGCAGTGACACTGTATACAAACGGTAAACATGCATCGTATAATAATAAACTTAAGATCACATTTGTACACGACCTACGCCATTTAAGGATCGTCTATTTCCTCGCACAGTCAAGGGCATGATGCGGAAGCAGCATCGCCTATATTAAGAGAGTTTCCGTTCTAAATAAGTTTTTTTTAGAATTATGTCATCAGACTGTTACCATGATAAGATACACGCTTGCGATAATAAGATACATTTACAGTAATATTTATTTTACAATAATACAAATATTTATTAATTTATAAAATATCATTCAAATATTTTAATCAATTAAAAATGGAAAATTTAAACTAACGGCTGTCTTTTTTTTTTAATGTTACTTAAAAAAAATCTACATATCTTATTAAATTTTATTAATTGTTTTATTTTGCTTTTCGAAAATTTCTACATTTCTTCCCAAGTACGTATTTCAATCTGTGCACGATCTCATGCAAAGTTACTCAAACCTCTTCATTAGCTCTTCAATCCAATGACGCAATCGTCATTCCACTGGCATCAGCGGTGCTGCGTCACGTCGCGTACGAATTTTGTAACGAGATTCACGGTCCACGTGTGTATGTAGACGCGATGTAAACTTGATATTGATTTTGCGTTCAGCATCCGCGCATGGAGCGCGCGCACGTCCGAATGACGCTCACAATCACAAGTCGAGAGAGCGTATACAGACAGAAACATGGTGCGTTTGTGTGCACATAACACACACACTTGCGCACGTGTATACATTACTTGATATGCACGTGCACCCTTCTTCATGTACGATGTGAAGCCCGAATTGGCTGAGCTACAATGGGGAAAGAAATACACTCGCAAAGAGAGATAGTTTCTCTTGAAAGACAGAGAAGTTTTCAATGACCAAACACGTGAGCGATGTTCATGCATGGAATAATATCACATACGAAGTACGTCAATAAGCGCGAATGATTGTGAACGATATGTCGGATGAAAAACCGATTGCACAGTTTTCTCTTTAATCAACGAAGAAAATAGAGAAAAATCCAAAAAACAAATTTAAAATCCAGGAATATTAGTATTTGAGTTACGTAAGCATAAATAAGAAATAATTTGCTTGAGTTTAAGCTAGATTATTAAGCTGGACTAAAATTTTAATATTGCAAGTAGAAAAAATAATTTTCTCGATTAATTATGAATATGTTTTATAATAGGTTTTAATCTCTCTATTAAAACTTTCTTTAAACAAAATAAATAAATGACTAAAACTTAAATATTTATACAATGGAATTTTATATTAAACCGTGACAAATATGTTGAGATGCTAAATATCTTAAATAAAAGCTGCACAATAGAACGAAATTTAATTCTTTACTATATTAGATTAGATGACGCAATTAGATGTAAACTTAATATAATTTTCTCAGTAACTCTTCGACTTACATTATTTAAAAAGTTAAAAAATAAATAGTGCTAGCTGTATAAGAAATAAATAATAAATGAGGTAAGTAAAACAGCTGAAAACAAAAAAAGCAATTCTCGTACGACACTCGACAACTCTGCTTAGCTTACAATTATATACTAGACTTTATTAAATGTAGGCGGAAAATTTATCATTTGATTGTGCATTGTTTTTCGTTGTGAATATATAAATTGCAATTAAACATTGTTTTTACAAAAAAAAATATGTACTTTGCACTTAAATTCTTTGACAGAGAAGAAAAAGAAATACACACCGTTATTAATATTAATTTAGATTCGATAATTATTATACAAAATTTATTTTTAACAATGAAATAAAAGAACCCCCCCTCTTTTAAGAAAGTAGACAAAATAAAAAATAAAAAAAAATCAATCGAAATAAAATTCTTCATAAAATTACAAAACCCAAAGTTTCTATATTTTGTCATGTCTTTATACGTCGACTTACTTACTTCTTTTTTTTTTTTTTTTACATTCAACGCATCGCGTGCGTCCTTGTCTGACAGAAAGAAACTTGTACCTGCGTAGCAAGACAGATACTTTTATATCAAACAGGTAATTTTATATTAATCGATCCTGCGAAGGTCACGAGAATTCGCGTTTCATCTTTTCAATTATTTTCAAGGATTTCTCCTTTTAAATGTTCGTAAAGTATCAACTTTCGGACATGTTTCAGACGCCATGGCGGATAAAATGTATTATTGGGGCGAGGAGAGGGATCAAGTCGATCCCGACCAGACCTTCATAGAGTTCAAGGCCAAATCTGTGGCCACGGATAAGGGACGCGAGCCGCCTCGTGCTGTACCAAAAATGACGGTTTCTTCGCCACAGGGGAAAATGACTGAACTCAGTAACAGAGAGGAAAACGCCGAACGTGGTGGTTGGGGCAACAAACTCGACTTCCTGTTTTCCTGCATAAGCGTCTCCGTCGGACTTGGAAACGTCTGGCGGTTTCCTTATCTCTGTTATAAAAACGGCGGCGGTAAGTTGATACACTGTCAGCGGGTGTCGTCGGACTTAATTGTGTTCCGCGAGTTTGCAATGAGAAAACTTATAATTACATGCAATCACGACTGTGTCATTATAAAAACATTATTCTGCGATAATAACATGAAAACGATTTTTTTGTTTAAGGAAAATGTGTTTTAATTTATTTCTTTTTATCATCTTAAATTGTAAAAATTTATTTTTAGATTTTATTGTACCGTCTCCCACGTGTTTTCTCTCAGGTTGAATTTAAATTACTATAAGTCGCGAGTCGCCTCCAGCATCGAATTTCAGTAGTGTCTGACGTCCGTAATTATCTCTCTAGTTTACAAAGTCATGTAATCCGATGAAAGCACTGTACAATTTAGTGCACCGAGGTTTTCTCGAGCTTAATTAGTATCTCGGTGGTAATTAAGTTTCTTTATATTAATGCAAGAAATATATATAAAATGTTAAACGAAAGAGAAAGAGTAAGAAAATAAAAGTTTGAAAAACATTTTTTCAAATTGAAAAACGACAGAAATGCTATAATTATTTATTTATTTCTATGCACAATGTGAAAATGAATAATTATTATATTTCTACGTATGAATAATAACTTATTATTGTCTTGTAATCATGCTGCAGGTGCTTTTCTGATTACTTACGGTATCGCGATGGTGTTTTGTGGAATTCCTATATTTTTTCAAGAAGTCGCTATCGGACAATATCTTGGGGCTGGAGGAATGACATTAGTGGGACAATTGTGTCCTATTTTCCAAGGCAAGAAGTATTTTCCAATATTTTGAAATACATTATCACATGGAATTTAAATTTGGTAAACTACTAGAAAATAATACAAAAATTATATGAAAACACTGTTAAAGTAATCTTTGATCTTTTC
Organism: Pseudomyrmex pallidus; assembly: GCA_014825455.1. Taxonomy (NCBI): domain Eukaryota; kingdom Metazoa; phylum Arthropoda; class Insecta; order Hymenoptera; family Formicidae; genus Pseudomyrmex; species Pseudomyrmex pallidus. Next base: position 11,343 of record QVNV01000082.1, on the reverse strand, counting down.
ATCATTTAGGTGTAGGATATGCTACTATGACTATCGTATTCTTCCTCGACGTGTACTATTGCATCATTATTGCTTGGACACTTTTCTACCTCATAAGCACGTTCGTGAACTTGCCTACAGTTCCTTGGGGTGGATGTGGTGAGAATTACATGAGTTTTAATTATCAAATTACTTCCCAAGTGTGTCTTAAATATATTATTAAATTAATTAAATTAATATAATATTTATAATGTGTATAATTATATGTCTCATATATAATATTTTGTAACATTTCAATATCTTTCTTAGAAAATTGGTGGAACACGGATAGTTGTTTCGATGGGACACACGGGAAAATGAACTGCTCAGTTGCAAATAATACCTGTCATCACACGACTCCGGTGGAAGAATATTGGGAGTAAGTAAAGCGTTGTGTCTCAAAACACAATATGAGCGTTGTGCTGCCTCGATATAAGCTGTGCATGAAATGTTGATTTCTCGAATAAATTTGCCGCATTGTACAAGAAAGAGGACGTGACAGATTTTATTTCTTGCAGTCGAGAGTTTTTTTTATGAGAGAGATAAGAATATTTTCTTTTTAAAACAAGCTTTTATAAGTCCGAAACTCTTTTAAGTTTAATGAAACTATACAAAGACATTTCTTTTTTTTTCTTTACATCGAATATAAATCTCTTGTGGATATTAGCAGTATATACCCATGGTATACGTAAGCGAAAAGATATCAAGGGATTTATGTGATGTAAGAAATGCGACATTGATTTTCTTAAATCAGGTCAAAGCGGGTTTGTGCTCGCGTATAAATGTATTTACGTAATGTGTGATATAACGCGGGAGTAAAAAGTCATCCCAGGAGAACGTATTTGTATATATACACACATATATATGTCGCAAATTTGCAATTCATAAACTTAATACCAGATCGAAGCTTATGGCAACATCCAACTTATCGGATTTCATGTATAAGACAAGTAATGCGAGAAAGAAATGCAATTTTTATATATATCTATATATTATACACTAGCATATATTATTATACAAATGTTTGCAATTGTTATTTAACGCGATATGCACGCTTGCTTTTTTTGTGCAATTGTGTTTTTTTTACTGTCGTAAAAAAAATTATGTAAGTTCAATCACGCTGATTAATCATGCGTGATACTTGAATATTAAGATTCACGACATTTGTCGACAAACTGACAGCACAGAGAAATGTATTTGAATTTTCAGTCAGCGGGTTCTTGGCATAACTGCCGGTATCGAGTATATCGGCAAGCTTCAGTTTGAGCTGCTTGGCTGTTTGATCATCGGCTGGCTCCTCGTTTACTTTATCATCCGGCGCGGTATTCATCAGAGCGGTAAGATCATCTGGTTTTCAGCCTTGTTCCCGTACGTGGTGCTTTTCATTCTTTTGGTAAGAGCGGTGACGTTGGAGGGTGCCAACAAGGGCTTGCTTTACTACGTGACGCCGCGTTGGGAGGAATTGCTCACTCCCGGCCCGTGGATAGACGGCGCGACCCAGATTTTCTTCGCGTACAGCATCGGCACCGGCGCCCTGCCCGCCTTGGGATCGTACAACAAGTTTCATCACAATTGCTATAGGTGAGCAAAGGCGATGACAAATTATCGACAAACAATTCGTGTAAAGTTTCGATAATAAACACTCTCTTTGTTCAGTCGAAAATCAATTTTCCATCAGCACAAGAATTTCGAGGCATCGATGCGCATATAAAGCGATATATATATATATATATATATATATATATATATACATACATATATATATGTGTGTGTGTGTAATACGATAACATATATTTTCTTCGACAGAACTTTAGTAATTGTTTCGACGCTGCAATCGCCGAGTTTGCAGCTCCAAAGCGGTTCGAAATAATCAGCACGTTTCTGATATGATATGTTAGTCACTCTGTGAAGAGAGTTTGGTATTATTACGAAATCAAGAGAATTGTAGACTCTATTTCTTAATTCACGACGCACTCTAACGCGGTGTCGTCGCTGCGGGAGTCTTTCAAAAAGGGAGTTTTGTCTTGCAGAGACGCAATAATCACTTGCGTAGTCAACACCCTGACGTGTCTTCTGGCCGGTTGCGTTACCTTTTCGATACTGGGTCACATCGCCCAGGAACAGCAAACGGAGGTGTCCGAGGTCGTCAAGAGCGGACCTGGTCTTGTGTTCCTTACGTATCCCGAGGTCGTTCTCAAGCTACCCGGTGCTCCGTTGTGGGCCATTATATTCTTCGTTATGCTGCTCGTAAGAAATTATTATTCTGACGGTGGAATCTCTCGGCTGTCGCGCCGACTGTTTGTGTTAACGTGCGCCGCTATGAAAGGGTGTCGCACATGTTGCCGCTCTCAACGGAAAGCTTTTTTACATGTCTATACGATAAAATAAAAAAACAAAAAAAATACACAGATTGTATATAGATTATTGGTAATGAAGTAAATCGTTTTCTAAGTGGCGGACTATAATCAACATGATTATAGTTTTAAGTAAATAAAACTATGCATATTATATATAAATGCATATTATATTGGAGAACACGTGTGCTAAATTATTTAAATCTCTGTCTCGGAGCGAAGATACTATTATTGTGGAAATTTTGCAGTCTTTTCTTTTTCTGTTTTCACGCAGATACTCGGCCTCGACAGTGAATTTTGCATCGTGGAGTCTTTCATAACAGGTGTGGTTGATTACTGGCCGGATGTACTTCGTCCTCGCAGGATCAAGTTTACCATCGCTATCTGTCTGCTAATGTTTCTTCTGGGAGTACCGATGGTCACGGATGTACGTGTAAAATCTGTCCATTAGTTATTAAAAAAAAAAAAAAAAAAAAAAAAAAAAAAAAATTAAAATGACATTTTCAGGGTGGAATTTATATTTTCCAACTGATGGACTTCTATTCCGCGAGCGGAATGTCCATTCTGTGGGTGTGCTTCTTCCAGACGATAGCGATATCGTGGATTTTCGGAGCGAAGAAATTTTGCGACTGCGTGCATCAGATGATGGGAATTCGATTGAATAAATTTTGGTACATATGCTGGGTGGTGCTAGCGCCGGTAATCATGATGGCAAGTATCAAACTATTTTTTGCACTAATTATCTGCAATATAAACTTTATATATATCTGAAGATAATTATCATTGCAAAGTAAATAATTGTTTGAACTATCGAGAAACAATCGTGTGCTTTTTGTCATTTTTTTAGTTTATCTTTGTATTTCAAATCGTTCAATATAAACCACTGACGTATGGCGGTCGCTACGAGTATCCGTTATGGGCAGACATAATTGGCGTGTGCTTGAGTCTTTCATCTATGCTGTGGATACCTGGATACGCGCTGTATTACATAATAAGTACTCCAGGCTCGATCACGGAGGTAAATTTGAATATACAATTGCATGTAAACAATTCCGTAAAGCAGTCTCTATCGCACTTATCACGGCGCGTAATAACAGTATTGTAATTACTTCAATTTTATTGCATTATTCGAGATGTGATGTATTATAAACGCATTGATTGTTTCAGAATATCTCGAAAGGCCTGCAACCGAACATAAAGTCGCATGCGAAATTACCGAAAGGCGAGAAATCAGGCGTGATACCCATGTCAGAGAGCAACGCAGTCTTAATTAAAAATAGCAGTTTCTTGAGTCAAAATGAGTCATGATTAGTACTAGCGATCGCTTTTAACTCGTATTAGGTTAACACTTAATCTTAGACGTAATATATTTATAGTAAAATAAAAACATTATGAATAACAAAAGTCCAAAGTGTTTGGGCATTTAGTAGTAATTTGTATTTAAATGGACGCGTGTCAAATTGATCAGTTTTATATACAATATGCTCAGTTAGGCAACAATCATCACTTGTTAATTTTTGTACAGTAAATCATACAGCATTACATTTACTTAATTAAATGTTTCCGATTAAAATGTCGTATATTCTCCTTAATTCTTTAATGGCTGGATAACACATTTCTAAATTATGTATTAAAACAAAACACTAAAAGTTACTGTTTTTTAAAACAAATTTTCTAACGAGTACAACAATCAGTTCTATTTTTATTATAATCATATATCTATTTATCTAACAAATTAATATCTCAATATCAGAGTATGCATTATCGCGTACATTGTGAAACGTAAATATCATTTGAATTCCTGAGGGACTACATGTTTTTGCGAAAAACTATACCAGCTGTTAAAGTTTCAAGGCCTAGAATTTGAGCAGACAAGGAAATTATTTGGAAAATCGCAATTAAATGACTCGTGTGTGTTGACTAAGCTGATAAAATACTCAGTAAAGGAATTACAATAAATATTGAAAGCGTGAGGAGGGAAGAAGTACATAGACGTAAAGAATAATAGTATACCGCGCTAGTATTCAGATATTATATGGGAACGATTTGAAAGAAATATATTTTTATATCGCGATCACGTCGCGATAAATATATGAATTTTTAATGGAGAAGAAATCGCTCTCTTGGTTAATAATTCGACTGGTTTGAAGAAACTGAAAGCGTTCATATTGAAGAATAATGCGCGCGCAGGCTCTTAAAATATATATAGGATTTATATTCTCTGTGATTGCTTATATATAACAAATAATGCACATTTGAGAGCGTTGAGGCCTTTTCTTGGTAAATGCATTTAAAGGATTTGCAGCAACTCTATGAAATAGAATAGGATTATAGCGTGTAGAATAAGTGCGAATACTAACAGTTACTATAAAAATATTCGATACACTAAAGTACAAGCAATGGAGTAAAAAATATAAGTTTTGCTATTCAATTGTAAGGAGACGACACGTTGCATTCATCGAGAAAAGACATCTTCAATTCCAAACCAGTCGCAATAATCAACTAAACGATAGCCTGGATACAGAATATATTTCTATCACAAAGCAGTTTATTACTGCATCTTCGACAGCACAAATTTTAAATTTTGTTCACGTTTCGCATTTATATCCAAAGAAAAAACGATATGATGCGGTTACGATGTGACATGTGTTTTTACTATACATGACGTAGGATTAAAGCGACATACGAAAAATTTATTTATCTAAAAAAAAAAAAAAAACACTCCGTTTCTCTCTCGTTAGATCGTAATACGTACGTATGATACGCCAGTATTCTTCCAATTTTATAGCAATTGTTGCTTCTCAAGTGCGCAAAATGAGGAATAGAAGATTGACTAAAGCTTAACTAACGTAACAACTGAGTATTTAGTGTCTGTGACACGGTCTGTGACAGTATTTTATAAAGTTAAAGTTAAATTTTTAGAAAAAGAAAAAAAATATGTTAAAGATATAAAATTATTCGAAAAAAAAAGAAATGAAGACTTTTATTCGATAAAAACGTGTTGCTTAATCTTCTAGAGATTTGAAACAGGGTTTTAATTTGTTTTCAATTGATTAACGATATGTTTTGCAGAAATATATATACTGTTCGGAGTGAGTTTTGTAAGAAATATATGTAATGTTCGGTACTATACATAGTATAACAGTAATTTCCCAATATTACTACTACTATACATATAATTTATCAATCCTACTTGTGTCCGTTTCCTATTAATTTAAATCATCTTTATTTTCCGACGTAAAAAGATATTTTTATTTATTATAAAAACAAATTGGTTTGACTTGTTTTCTTTGATCAAAATATATGTAAAAGCAATAATGACTTGTGAAGTGAGCTCTTTTTTCACACAACCGGCCTAATTCATCGATAATATTCTTTTCTCTTTTTAGTCCGTAGACACAAAAACTATTGTCTCGTGATCACGAAACAAAACTACTTATTGTCAAAATTATAGTTGTTGACGTTGTACAATACATACTAAGAAATGGGTGATAGCTTAACGCGATGTTTATTTCTATTTTAGTACCACATTGTTGCGATGTGAAAGTACTTCCAATAGTGAGCTAAGAAGCGAGCGATTTTATAAGCTAGTTGGGTCTGCATTAAACATTGTAATCTATATAAACGGCATTAACATGAAAGAAATTTGTAATTTTATCGATGGTTGATATGTTTGACTGATTTAAAACGATGATTGTACATTTATAAATGAGTACGAAGCATTTATATGATATTACATGTACCATTAAAAATAATTCATTTAATTATCACTCAACGAATTATATCCAATGACACGCGAACATGTAAGAAAAAATTCTTTCACACCTATTACAAAAAAAAAAAAAAACTAAAAATTCAACGCTACAAGATCGAAGATATGTGTAACATCGCAAAACATTTATTCAGAGCATGATATATCGTAATGATGATATATTTCTTCTCATAATTGTATTTCTAAATATATTTGATGTTATGTGCGCACGCACAGAGATACACGAGTAATTAATCTACGTGATGACATTATCTGTGTGTGTGTCTCTGGAATATTGTCGAAATAAATTCATCGAGCTCACAAATTCAATTATGGCTCTATGAATTGATGTTCGCAACTAAAAGAATTCGTATAACACCTAAGTGTTTTATGTGTAAATTACATTTCTATAGACATACATACATGTATTACGTACATATTTATATATGGTATATAACAATACTATATGATCATAAGAGAGGAAATCAAAACTTCTGATTCAATTTAAACGGTATTGTTTTTATAAACAAAAATTAAAAGAGATTATGAGGAAAGAGAAATCAGCTTTCTTCTCTCTTCGCTATATAAAAGTTTCTGCAATTTAAATTTATGACAAATATTTCTTTTTCTTGTTTAATAAATTTAGTAAACTACTGTTTAGAGAAATAGCCATTAAAATGAATTCAATCTCTACATACTTTTTCCCATTACATTTCACAAAATATTTATATTTGTTTTTTAAACCTAGGAGTGTGTTTTTATTAAATTTTATTAAGTACGTAAAAATTTATTGAGTATAAAAATTAGTTTCAAAGATTGATTTTGGGATAAATATTTCTTGTATAATTTTAATGGTAAACTCTACATCGATATGCTCTTGTCACAGAATGTAATAATAATTTTTATGTGAGCGTTTTATATATATATATATATATATATAATTTTATAATACACTAAGTGTTTTAATTATAAACATAAATTGTTACCAAAAACCTTCTTATTTCAGAATTGTTTTCAATTCTTCATATCAGAAGGCTTTCTACTGATATCTCATCTTTGATACGTTTGATCTTGAAATTTATTGACTGTGTCATGATATACACGTATATATAACTTCGTGTATCGCGAGAGTTGAAAGCATTTCTGTGTTTCTTATATCCGAATTATGAGATAACCAGAGGTAAGATGGTGTGTAAGAATTTTTAAAAGCAAGTTTAGACAAACTTAAATAGCGTACGTAATTCGAGCTCGCAATGTTTCTACGTGCGTGCTCTCGAAAAACCGAAGAAAAAATTTTGAATTTATTTTGTAAGCGATACGCGCGGTAAAAGAACAATGCATTATTTGCGAATGTGTGTTGGCTTAATGCATTGAATGTTTCACATATGTACGATATATTATGTATACGTTTCCGGCTAAAATGTATCCACGTATATGTATTTGAATAAATATTAAACACCTACATTTTTGCGATGGATTTTAATAATAAGTACGTACATCTAAAACTAAAATATACTTTTTTTTTTTTAATCCTAATCATCACAGTCCGTCATTTATCATTTGTATACACATGTTGTCTGTTATGTTTTCGCTTTATAATGCTCCTGCTGCTGTGTGTTCAATCATTATTTCACGCGGTCGCAAATGACAACCGCGGATTAGAAGCGTCCATTCATTACAGTTATTGTACAAATATTTTGATTGCCAATAGAAATGCATATGGAATTCGGCGCATAGTAATTAACGAACGCGCAACAAATAAACCCAACAATTCAGTTTGCAGTACAGTTTGACAGATATTCAAATTTGATTGTCATGCCTCTGCAATATTCCATCTCGGCAACGTCGTTTACTATCACGCGCATAGTTTACTAACGACACAACGTCAAAATAATTACGTCGAAAGCTGAAGTGCAGCTTCTGAGGCTGTAGATAAGAGCTCGCCTACGTACTATACATAGTTTCCGGCAAATCGCAATGTCTCGTCTTTAACTAGACTCCACTCTTTCACGACCGAACAACGCACTCAAGGAAGAATCTTCGCTCAGGTCTCTGCTAAAAGGCGGATAAACACATCCGGTTCGAAGCTTTTCAAAGCTCTGCACGAACACCATTACTGCGATAACAAAAGTGCATTTTCAATTGACAATTGCAGAATCTCACAGTGAATGCATTATAGCGGAAATGCGATGACTATACATATACACTCACACACACGCACGCGCGCGCACATGCACACAAACACACACATCAAGTATCTCTCTGCGCTTTCTACTTTTCAACCTCGACTTCCTGTCATCTCGCACCACGGCGCATCGTACCATCGTGTGTTTTACGACGGGTAAGGATAACGACGAGCAGCGAAGTGCGAAAAGTCCTGTGTTTCGCGTCGTCTGCCACGGTAAACCCGATCGTTACGCGGTCTTTTATTTTGCGGCGGCGGCTATTATCGCGACACCGGCGCATCTTCTACGAGATGCCCACGGTAGCAACAGTCTCTTTTACGGTGATACATCCCGCTCGTTAAGACTTTTTTTTTTACACTCGAAACGTTTCTTGACCATGCGAACTACGCGAAAAGATAAAAAACGTTGCATTAATATTTTCTTTATTCTTTTTTTTTGTTAAGCCATCGGTTTTTGTAAAGAAACAATTTCTTTCGCGCATATTTTTCGAAGAGCAGAAAGAAACACACACTAAAGATTATTTGCGAGTTAAAAAAAATATTTTTATCTATTTACAAGAAGAATGCAAAAATTTAATTTTACAATTTACGCGAAAGCGTCAATTGAAACTCTTGAATAATTAAAATTTTTGAATATATTAACGAATAAGATGTTGAAATGTGCTTTTTTAAGTATGCAACAATTTTACGACTTTTTTATTTTTTTTTCTGTTGCTAGAAAACGCTCGAAGACTTGTATGGAAAACTCTGAAAACTGATATACATGAGATATTACTTGTGTCTTTGTTTCATAAATATTAATCAAAATTCGTAACTGCTTTACCCAAAATTAAGTTAATTATTTTCACGTTAAAATAGAAAATTTATGTGCGCATATTCTCTTTGCCAAAATATTCTATTGCTTTTGTGCGTGACTTGCACACCGTGTGTGTGTACGTGTAATGTAACTAATTTAAAAATAACTTATTATCTCTACGTAAAAAGTTATGACGCAGACATATTTATAAAAGAAAGTAAACTAATATTAATCCTGTAATGTGCACTCTGTTGACTTTGCCACGGCGACATTCATAATACGCACCATAATACGCTCGAAATGCGAAAGAGAGTTAAATATATATAATTAAATATTTATATACATCCTCACCTCTTGCTCTCACATAAATATTTTATCCGTGTCTTGATGCAGTAGCTTAATCGCTCAGTGTGAATGAAGACGACAATGTTAATCAGCACACTTACGGAGTCGTTCTAATGAGTAATGTTGCAAATAAGATTAAATGCTTCTCGTTAACTGCGCTCGCTGTTTCCGCATAATTTACTATTGTGCTAAAAACACGTAGTAAAAAAATAGAGAAATGTATACATCTCTGTATATTTTATAACTACGCATATTTCAAAATAGATGTCTTTTTTAGATATTTTTGATCGAACACTATCTGCTTTTTTACTGAAATCTTAAAAAAAAAAAGTGAGAAAACAAGAAGATCAAAATGTTCGAGGCATTATTCCTTGCTGCAGCGCAAATTATGTTACATCTATTATGCAAATTACGTTACATAATTACCATCTTGACCGATAATGGCTATCTCATTAAATATCCACTTATAGGTTAAAGATGCAACAAAATTGTTCTGATACATATAATTTAATTATAAAATAAAAAGTGTTTTAAATCTTCTAAAATAAAATTTCTTATAAATATATAGATGGCAATTAATATTATCCTCTTGACCTTTGGTATTGTGCACGTATCACTATAAATAGTTAATTTACAATTTGATTACTTACTGAGCGGTTTAAAATAAATAGTTCACGGAATTATTTTAGAGAAACAATATAGTGATAAAAATAAAACGAACAATACACTGTCAAGTAAGATTATTTTTGTCCGAAAAGAACAAGTAAATGTCCTAACAGTAACGAGAATAGCATTTTGCTGCTGATTTTGTAGTCAATGGTTAATGGTTTTGTGTGCTCCGTAATCGTTATTACTTGTTCGCTAAGTTTAGATATCAGGAACTGGAGCAACAGTGCGCCACCGCGATACTATCGCATTATAGGATTTACACTGCAAAAGGACAGCAAGTTGTGTCTCGCTTGTGATTTTCTTCGCTTTCAACTTGCATATATTCGGTGCTGATCAGATCTGGTGTTTATCGCGCAACACAACGATTCCAGAAAAGTACTCGACGTGAATTCTTTTCTTCATGAACGTAAGCTACTTATGTAATTGGGAAACAAAAAAACAAAGTTATACAATTTCTTTTTTAAAGTAAGACGAATCTTAATTATGTTCATTCTCGATATCGGTTTAATACTTTACTAATTACATTAAAAACTTCGGTTCCGCGCAGTCGAAAGATATCTCAGGATAATTAGTTTGCAACAATATAAACTAACAGAGTTTATCGTATAATTAAATCTCCGCATCGCAAAATTATAATATCGCGAGCTGTATTCTTGTTATTGTAGTAGTGTGTGTGTGTGTGTGTGTACATATATAGCCATTATTTATTAAGAAAGTATTCAGCAGCTCTCTTTCAACGTAAGAAGTATTACAGATAGACTTAAATTATCCTTCATGATAAAGCAATTTGTTAGCCATCATTATAACATTGGCAACGTGATTTAATGTAATCACAGAAAGGAACACGATAAGGATATTTAATAGGATAGAAAAAGAAATCACGCAATGCGCGCATCATCAACCATGTCATCCATATATAAAAGCACTTCTCAGATTGTTTTCCTCATTTTTAGTACTGTTTTTATGTTTAATATAAACTTAGTATGAGGATTTTATTTTTTTATGATTTACGTTTACAAAGACCAATGCAAAAATAAAATATGTACAATATATATGTACAATATATATGTACAATATAAGTGGACTTTAGACGTGTTTATCAGTTTTCAATCAATTTTCAATCACTTGTGTGTGTGAACCAGGGACCCGGACCAAAATGAAATTTCGGTCCGGTTACGGTTACGGTTCGATGCTGTACTTCATTTTCGGTTTCGGTTTCGGTTCC
>QVNV01000081.1:0-13789 GCA_014825455.1 Pseudomyrmex pallidus | reverse complement strand
TTTGCTTCTTCGTTAAACCTGTTTAGTTCTTGGTGTATTCAGCGGGTTTCTTTTTGTTTTGTCACAAAATTGGCTATTTATATATCGAACGTTTATACATTCTGTGAACAATTCTTTACATCTACCGGAGTTTTTTGTAACGGAGTATTTTATTGATAAAGAAAAATACTATTATTTAATCAGGCTGCATCTATACGCAGCTTGCTGCGTTGGAGTAGCCTCATTGGTGGCTACAGGATCATATCTTATAACATATCTGCAACATATCTGTGGAATGCTTAGTATCGCCAGGTATGTGATCTTAAAAAAAGAGATATATAATAAAAAGTTTAAAAAAGTAATAGTATTGATTATCTCTCATAAATAAATGCAATACGATTTATAAAAAACAACATGATTTACCAATTATTTACAGTTATCGCATCGAACAGGCATTGATAAGTGATATTTCAGGACAGTATGTCTTAAAAACTAAAAACCAAATGTGTACAGAAATTATACATGCTATAGATATACATCGCAAAGCTGTAAAGTTGGTACATATAAAAAATAAATTACATTTTGTACAGGTTTACGTTTAACACAAACATATTCATTTCATCTTCCTCTTAAGATTTTTGGATTTTTTAATAGGTTTGAGAGTGCGTTTTTCTGTGTAATAACATTTGGTACAACTAGTTTAATTTGTAATCTTTTAATAGTAAGTATTGTTTTGGTAATATCTTGTATAACTCGAACAAAATGTCAATTATTTAGAAACTCTGGTAAAGATAAATGTGGTTTTTTTGTTAGATAATGACTTGTAACGAGGTTCAGCAACTTTTACCATCTGTTATAATGTTACTAATAGAATATACATATTTATTTATATCAAATTATATGGCTCAACAAGTTACGGATCATAATGAATATGTATTTTTGACAGTGTAAGGGATATTGTCTTGGCCAAGAAATATATTGTTTCATTTGCATATATTTTTGTTTTCTTTTACTATCATCAAACAAATATTAAATACACGATTTGCAAAAATAATAATATTAATTTTTGTGGTTTTTGTCTTTTTTTATATCATAAGAATTAATTTATTGTTTCATAGATATAATGCTCAGTGGTACATGGCTCCCATACAGATACAGAAAATGATGCTGTTTCTGTTGCAAAAAGGCGCCAAAGCTGTTCATTTAGTTATCGGTGGAATTATGGTGGCATCTATGGAAACTGCCGCGTCGGTAAGAAATGTATATCATACATTCAAAATTTCATAATATACTTATGCATATCATAGAAGACCAGCAGAAAGAAAAATATATAAATTGTTACAGGTGCTGAAGATGTCAATATCTTATTGTACTATTATTTATTCTACGTTACAAAATACATGATGTGAGATGGAATCATCAAGGCTATTTGAAAATACTATTAGGTTTTAAAAAATAAAACAATGTTATATTTGATATATAATGATGTAATGTGTGTTACTCTTTCGTCGTGTACGATAAGTTACATTTTTTTTGTTTTATTATTACTCGGAATTGTAGAAATATTTTTTTATGTTTCTAACAAACAAGTACTTATTGCGTATAAGTAGGATGATGTCCTGGTGAAATGAATTGAAGATTACAGAGGTTTATTTTAAATATTGATTTTTTTCTGTATTTTAGTTTAAATGCTGAGTTGTCGCAAATATAACGAGTCTTGTCATCTCTGTCATTTAAGATTTTTTAAACTATATACAATAATACTTTTAATTACTAAAATATATACGAAATCTTTTCTCACTATTCTCTTACTTCTGTAAAAGTAGGTACACGTAGCTTTAATCGATAAGAACTCAGTAACACACTAACATACTTGTAATAATCTTTTAAATCACATTATTTATTTTTTAAATTCACATTTTTATGTTGTGTTGTAAAGATGTCATGGATTTCTACGCACGCATAAGCAATATGTTCTACGACATCGGTGTTTTGTTGCCGTAACATTTGCGCCGACATATCAATAAAACTATACCATGTTAGCACTTGTACACCGTTTGCACTATAACAGACTAGCAGAAGAAGAAAACTATGAGTACTACTAAACGGCAATTTAGCGATTGCACAATTATTTTGTAAAAGAACGAGATGTCGAGTATTTCTGTGAGTAATTTTCTATGAGAAAGAAACATCCGTTAAATTGCTTGTTTTCTCCTTCCACAAAAATTTGCATGCAGGTGTTTGGTATCTCACAATTATGTTTTTATATTTAATGTTCATGCAAATGATTACAGTAGGATATGTTGCAAGACGTATGTTTGGGGAGTAAAAGTTTTGAACAATTACAAAAGTCGAAAGTGGAGGCAAGTGAATTTTTTCTAGGTATTTTTCTATCAAACGCGTTTTGATACTGGCGGAAATATGACTTCTCTAGAGTCTCTAGAGACTCGATATTTCAACCGAATTCTGTTGCTTCTCGTAGGTTTGTGGCCTTATCGGAGATCATTACTCATTACATTTCATCTAATTATCTTCTTTGGTGTTCTCATAACTTATATTATGTTTCAGGTAATGTGTTTACATCATTGTAAAATTTATTAATATATTTTAAAATATATTTTGGGACTTATGGCACCTATAAAACTATTTTTTGTGTAATATTTGAAGCAATTTAATGTAACATAAATTCCATATAATTATCTTAATAGTTAATTCCATAGTTGTGGAATGTGCTTTACATAATTATCAATTGATATTTATTATTTTTAGTTTACAATATTTCTGACGCCATCTACACCAGATATCGTCCTCAAAGTTCTCTCAAGTACTTTTTTTTTCATATTTCTTGCGATCAAATACAATTCGTTCCTGATAAATAATAATATAGTAAGTTTATGATAAAAACAAGCATCATTGATACTTTTAAGTGTCATAAGAATAATGCTATTTTTACTTTTTCTTTTTTTTTTTGCTATTACAGTTAAGAGACTTGTTGAAGCGTCTTCAGAATATATGTGACGAGCTAAAGGACAAAAACGAAATTGCTATTATAAACAAGTATCGGTACAAAGGGAAACGTTATGTAATCGGAATTATATGTAAGATAACATATATCAAGCTTTTACTACGTATTCACTTGTAATCGCGATGGTTTTATTACGATAAAATTGCACACAAAATTTATATTGCTTTCGCGTTTTTTATTAAAATTGTTTAGTACTCGTTGCATTCAGCGCATTTGTTCTTATTTTATCACAAATGTGGTTGTATATATATCAAACATTTATATATTCCGTGAACAAATCTCTACATTCTCCGGAGCCTTTTGTAACGGAGTATTTCATTGACCAAGAAAAATACTATTATTTGATCAAGCTGCATCAATACGCAGCTTACTGCGTAGGAGCAGTCATGTTATTGGCTACAGGATCATATCTTATAATGTATATGCAATATACCTGTGGAATGTTTATTATTGCCAGGTGTGTGACAATAAATATACAAAATGAAAAAAGTTAAGATAGTCCTAATTATCTGAGACATACAAATACGAAATTATGAGCTATAAAAGACAACATGGCATAACAACTATTTGCAGTTATCGTATCAAACAGGCATTGATGACCGATATTTCGCAACAAAATATTTTAAAAGACAAAAAACAAATTTGTAAAGAAATTATTCATGCTGTAGATATACATCGTAAAGCTATAGAGTTGGTATATATCATATATGAAATTATGTATAATTACACTTTGTATATGTATAACACAAGTTTATTCTTTATACCTTTTTTCAAGATGTAGCAAATTTTTAATATCCAGCTTGCAAAGCTCGTTCTTTTGTTTAATAGGAGTTGGCGTAATAACCTTAACTTTGAATCTATTAAGGGTAAAGTCTTCCTATTATATTTTATCTTCCAACATATTTTAACTCGAGCAAAATGTCAATTAAATAGTAATTCACACAAAAGAGTGTTCTGTTTTTTTTCCCCAGGTGGTGACTAATACCGAAATTCAGCAACTTTTGCTATCATTTGTAATACTTACTATTCTATATGTATATTTGTTTTTAGCTAACTATATCGCGCAACAAGTTACGGATCATAATGAATACTTATTTCTGACAGTGTAAGAGATATTTTATCACTTGGCCGATAATGTATACTTGTTTCACGCATACACACACATATTCTTTTTTTCTTTTTTTTCCTCTTTTCTTCTTTCTTTTTCTTAAAAAAAAGTATTAAACAAACAAAACGTAATTTTCATCTTTTTTTCTATTTGTTGTTATGTATATATTAGTATTAATTTATGTGTAAGTATCAATTTATTCTTTCATAGATATAATGTTCAATGGTATATGGCTCCCATACAGATACAGAAACTAATATTATTTCTACTGCAAAAAGGCACTAAATCCTTTCATTTGATTATTGGTGGAATGTATGTGGCATGCATGGAAACTGCCGCATCGGTACGAAAGATATATCCATGTAAAATATTAAGAAACAGATTTACTGCGAAGAAGCATATACCTATAACTAAATTTTGTTACAGGTAACGAGCGCATCAATAACATATTTTACTGTTATTTATACTGTTATTTACATTGCAAAATGAGTGTAAGATAAAATAATCCGTACTACTGAGCATTGCTCAATAAATAGAAAAGTTGTTTTTGAAATAGGAAAAAATAATGCGGTTTAATATTTCTTGCCACAAATAACAGTTTACTTTGTTGTTTCAATATCATACTGTGGAATGTAAAATTATTTTCTGATACTTATACGTTGATTAGCAATCAAATACTTAGTGTGTTTGTAATTTTCTTAGTTTCTGAAACTAAGTATTGAATATATTTAAATATTGTTTTGTTTTCTATTTTCTATTTCCAATATTCAATAATTTTGTCGTAAATATAACGAGCAGTCAACTATCATTTACTAAATTATATACACAACATAGTTTTTTATATATACTTTTGTGCTATTATTTTCTTAAAAGTATAGCTTTTAATGATCAATAAATTTAATGGAACTTATTGATACATTAGGATAAAACTTACGTCAACTAAAAATTGTACAGAGACTAAATATAATTTGAAATTTGTTTTTATAGAACCGAAAATCTCATTTTTTGTCAAAACTATATTACATATAAACAGTTTAGACAAATATAATACATACATATCTTATAAAGAATGTGAGAAATCATTCTTTTTGATGGATCAAACACATTTTACTGAAGAGTATGAAGTGTATTACTGTGAAATTTTTACTGTGAAGTGTATTACTGTGAAAAGTATCAACTGCGCATATACAGTCTGTCGCACGTTTTCGAACGTGTCTCTTCATGAGACAAAAACATGTGTGAAATGTTATTCGATATTAAATCGATCGATTGTTTGACCATATATTCATGCAAGTAGTTGAAATGTGAGACACAGTCGCACTTTTCACACGTCAAATTGTTTGTGTCTTTTAAACCTAAATTATAGATCATTATTGATTATTTTTTAATTTGTGCAGAAGAGAGAAAAAAACGTAAAATGCCGACATTATATCTATATTTAATAAAGACGATTTGCAACATGAAATAGCGCATACAGGTAATCCTTGTATAACGCGGGTATTACATAGAAATGCCGCGAGTTACTTGTACTGGTCTCGATTCGTTTTAACTTATCACGTTTACATATTCGCGCTCGCCGAAAGATAGTCTGTCTTATTTTGAGATGCGATATTTCAATGTCACTCGACTTCTTCTGCACGTAATGGGTGTGTGGCCGTATGAGCGATCAAAACTAGCTCGATTTCGATTAATTTTGTTTTTTGGCATTCTTAAAAGTTTCCTCATATTTCAAGTATGTTTGAACATTTTATTCTTGTGTAAAGTAACATTATATGTATTCTCACACGCATACAGATTTTCTCTTGCAATATTTTTTGTATCTCTTCTCAGAAATATAAGTGCAATAATAATAGACAATTTCATGTAGTATTTAAAAAAATATATAATTTACGCAGTACGTTATACACATATATACATATGAAATATTTATATGTATATAGTTTGTGTTTCAATATTCTTTTTTCAATAAACTTATTGATTTCTTACAGTTTACAACATTTTTCACTTTAGAACATTCTGTAGATCTCATCATCAAGATCGTGTCTTTTTTATGTTTCTTCCTTTTGCTGGCGGTTAAATACAATTCATTCTGGATTAATGCTAATGTTGTAAGTTAAAATGTTCTCGTGTACGTTTGCGATAAAGATACGTAGATCAGAAATGCAAACAATTAAATATAATTTTGATTAATCATATTTGTTAGTACATGAGACCACGTGTTACATTTAATTTATTTAAAAGTCTAATTTAGAGATATTATAGAGAGCTGTTTTGTAAATAATAATATACAAACAATAGTGCAATGAATATTATTTATACGACAGATAAAACGGTCGTTGAATCGACTTCAGCATATGTGTAATGAAGTAAAAACTGACAAGGAAATTGCTATTTTAGAAGAGTATGGTTATATGGGAAGACGTTATACGATTATACTTATACGTAAGACAACATTTGCGTATTTTTTTCTTTTGTAATTAATTTGATACTCACACATTAGTGTAAAACATTTTCTTTTTTTACAATATTTTTCGTAATTATGCACCTGAGAAAATCACATATGACTAAAAACTATTACCAATTACTTATTTTTTGATGAATTAATTGTATGAACTGTAATTAATGATATTGACTATATGTTTTAAAATGTTACTTAGTATTGAGCATAATCATTTCACCTGTTATTTTCGTACCGCCCATATGGCCGTGTATTCTCGATGTTGTTTTTCCTATAAACGAGTCTCGACCACATCCGTCGTTGCATATAGTAACGGAATATTTCATCGATCAAGAAAGATATTTCTATTTAATTATGCTACATAGAAATGCAGCTCTCTGCATAGGGATAGGTGCATTATTATCAACCGGAACGTTTTTTCTAATATATTTTCAACATATATGTGGAATATTAAGCATTGTTAGGTAAGAAATTGAATATATATGTAAAACTCTAAACACAATTAACTTTAAGTAAAATTATGAGCAAGTAATATAAAATTTTACGACAGTCGGAAGATGAATCATTCAAACAATTATAAAATATTTTACTTTATTTTATAGTTGTTAATTCAAACATAGAAAAAATAAAATAATTACAAACTTTGCACTTTGTAATCACTAACAAATCTTACTTATAGTCTTCGTATCAAGAATGCAATGAGTGATTTTCATGGGGCTAGCCAAGAGAAACAACTTTACAAAGAACTGATTTATGCAATACACATTCATCGCATAGCTATAGAGTAAGTATACATACTTTCGATATGATTACAAAATTTACATTATTCATATAAGAATTCAATATTAGGATTATTAATTTACCTTATTCTTAAATTCAATTTATTTCATTGTCAATTTATTAAATGTATACTTTTTTGTTTGAAAGGTGTTGCGTATTTTTAATGTCCAAGTTTGAAGGACCATTCTTTTTTTTAATAATATCGGGTACTATTTCTTTAAGTAGCAGTCTTGTTCTAGTAAGTTTTATAATTAGTAATTTGTAATTATATTATATTAGTAATTATATTAGTAATCTGCAAGCAATGCATTTCTTACAATAATAAATTTGACTACATGTAGTAAAAACATGATAGCTGTAAAAGAATAATTTTTTTTTACATATCATATTGAAAGTATACTTTATTATGCCAAAAAAAGAATTTAGGAGATGTATAACAAAAAAGTTACAAAAAAGTTATTACTACTGTCACTATACTTTGTGTTTTATGTTTTTCAGTTTGCATCGTCTATCAGTGATATTGATATTGAGGAAATCCTAATATCTTTTATAGTTTTAGGTGTCCTCTACATTTATTTATTTCTCGCTAACTATAACGCACAAACAATTACAGATCACAATGAACTTGTCTTTGCTACTGTGTAAGATCTTTTTTCTCATATTTTTATATTAATATGCGCTTTAGTGTATTTTGTGTGCACGTGTGTGTATATGTAAATGCATATGTTTATGTCTTATAACTTTATTTGTGAACGTTTCAAGCTATTGGCAAAACCCCAAGATAATATAGCACGTAAAATATTTTAATTCAGAATATACAATTTTTTCACATTAGTTTACTTCAATTATCTCATTATTTTTCACAGATACAGTGTCCAATGGTACATAGCCCCTTTGCGTGTGCAAAAAATGATATTATTTTTATTGCAAAAAGGTACCAAAACATTTACTTTAAATCTAGGTGGATTATTCATAGCATCCTTGGAAAGTGCCGCCATGGTAAAACCAACAAAAACAATTAATTTCCCATAATTATAATAAAATATATTAATCGTATCGGCAAAACAATGAAGATTATATTTTATTATAGATAACAAGTACTTCTATATCTTATTTCACTGTTCTATATTCAACGCGACAAAACTAATGACACGACGAAGTAAATCGTATTTCCAAAACACTACGTTTATGTCGAACAAACTTAAGCGTAGATATTAGGATAGATCTTTTACTAGTACTCTCTTAGTTTCCATAATTTATTCAATAGAAGTATAAATACAGCAAAGATTTATCTACATAACTGAAATAATAAATCTGGGAAAAAAATATAACTGAAATAGAAAGTATGGAAAAAAAATATCTATATATATGTGTTCTTCTGTCAGCAATATAACTCTTCCCTTAATAATCACATCATTCCGAGGATAAGTGTGAAATTGTGAATGACTCGATTTTGTGATGCTGATGTTGGTTAGAGTTTGGGTCAAAAATTACACTAAATTTTAATAATCGAGAATACAGTATAGAAAAGAACTAGAAAAAACTAGTAAAACTTTTAAGTGAAAAATTAAAAGAAAGAAATAAGTTTTAACAGACTTTTCTAAATAATAATGATGCTAACTAAAAGAAATAACCTGAGTTGAATCTCTTTATGTTACTCTTAACTATTTTATGTTACGTGGAGCTTATCTCAGCAATTAAGAATTATTCAATTGGCTTTCTTTTTTATATTGACATTATTTGTAATAGTTCAGGCACGTTGATATATTCTTGAAAGAATATGAGTGTATTAATAACGTCAGTGCAATTTTCACATGTGACAGTATTTACCTGTAATTATATTGTACTTGTTTTCCTTATCGTAACAAATATAGAATTCCTTCTTTTTCAAAGATCAAACGTATTTTACGAATGCTGGCAATAGAATGAAGGTGCCAAAGTGTGTTACTATGAAAAGTATCATTTGCGCATGTACGGTTTAACATCACGCACGTTTTCGAGCGTGTCACTCCATGAGACAGAAACATCTGTGAGATATTATTCGACTACAAAGCGACCTATAATTTACTATATATTCATGTGAGAAACTAAAGTGTTACAACAAGTCTCACTTTTTACACGAACGATTGTTTGTGTTTCAAACGCAAATTAGATACATTATATTAAATTTATACTGGAAGAGAGAAAAGAATAAAATGGCCAACATTATATATGTTTATTTAATAAAGACAAATTGCAACAGAATTAACACACATGGCATTCAATTCTTTTCATACTAAACCACGTTTACATGCTCTCAATCGCCAAAAGATGCTTCGTTTTGAGATGCGATATTTTAATCTCAATCGAATTCTTTTGCTCGCGATTGGTGTGTGGCCGTATGAGCAATCAAAACTAGCTCGATTTCGGTTAATTGTGTTTATTGGCATTCTTACAAGTTTCATCGTATTTCAAGTACGTTTGATGTTTCATTTTTTTTATGTTGTGTAAGAAAGTGATATTTTATCCTGTAACACGCATATCTTATACTTTATATAATATATATGCATTTTTTATGTATATAATTTTTATTTTTTCAACATAAAAACCAGCTTTATTTTTTTCTCACTAAAATAATTATTGTATTTGCAGTTTACAGCATTTTTAACTTTAGGACATTCTATAGATCTCATAATCAAAATCGGGTCTTCTTCATTTTTCTTCATTTGTCTGGCGGTTAAATACAATTCATTTTGGATTAATATCAACATTGTAAATTATACTGTTTTCATAAACGCTTTCAATAAAGATAAGCATACTTCTTGCATACGTCATAACTAAGACTTCAACTAATTTTTATATAAATCATGCAGATTGAAAATGCAAAATATTTAATAAGTTTAGTTGCGATTAGCAAGTCTGTTGGCATAATTTACAGTTCTATAAGTATTTATATTATTTTCTATCACACCTATTTTCTTAGGAAGCTATTTAAATGTTTAGTTTAGATATAGTATATAAAATCGATATTTAGTTATTATAATATAAAAACATTTATGCAAAAGTTTTGATACAACAGGTGAGAGAGTCGTTGGATCAACTTCAGCATATTTGTAACAAACTAAAAAATGACATGGAAATTACTATTTTAGAAAAGTATGGTAGTACTGCAGAACGTTTTACAACTGCATTTTTATGTATGACACTATATTCATATATTATAATTTCATGTAATTACAAATTAGTGAAACAGATTAGCAATATCCTTCGTAATTATATATTTAGAAAACTAAATAAGTAAATCACATACACAACTATTCTTTAATATTAATGTATATATCATGTTTTGAAACTATATAGTAACAGGTATATGCGGTACACCTGTTGTTCTTTTACCGTCTATATGGCCGTGTATTCTCGATATTATTCTTCCCATGAACGAATCTCGACCACATCCATCGTTGCAAATACCGACGGAATATTTCATCGATCAAGAAAAATATTTCTATTTAGTTATGCTACATAGAAATGCAGCTATTTGCATAGGAAGTGCTGCGATAATATCAACTGGATCGTTCTTGCTAGCATATTTTTACTATATATGTGGACTGTTTAGCATTGCCAGGTAAGAAATTGAATACGTAGAACTGGACACACAAATATTTCTAAGTGGATTTGTACAATAATAAAAAATTTTTAATTTTCAAAATATTCTTCTTTCGGTTTTCAAAATTGCCGCTGTTACAATCTTGTGGTTGTTGCTTCAAGTAAAAATATATTACTATATTTACACAAATAAAACTTTATTTATAGCTTACGTATCGAGAATGCACTGGATATCAACATTTTGCAGGGTGTTAGCCGAGAGAAACAACTGGTGATTTGCAAGAAAATGATCTATGCAATAGATATTCATCGTATAGCTACAGAGTCAGTTTATTCTCGATAAAATTACAAATTTAATATTACTAATACGCGTGTGTTTTCTTTTTTTTTTTTTTTTTAAAGATCTTCTACGTTTTTAATCTCCAACTTTGAGGCATCTTTCTTCCTTTTAATAACGTCGGGTTTAATTTGCTTAAGTAGCAGTCTTGCTCGAGTAAGTTTCGTAGTTTTATTATTAAGTTTTATTATTTACGCTCAATATGTACTTATTTTAATAGTACGTTTGAATGTATGTATTATAGATGAATGGTAATGTTTTGCGCGCACGAATTTATGCATCATTGTACACAAATCTTGAAATATTTAAACTTTTTTTATATCATAGGGAAAACGTAATTTCCTGTGCGGAAAACATATTGTAAGATTTTTAAGAAGGTACAATAATACTATTTTATCCGTTTTATATTTTTTAGGTTGCGTCGTCAGTTGGTGATATTGAGGAAATTCTAATAGCCTGTGCATTTATAATAACTCTCTCTATATATTTATTTTTTTCTAACTATACTGCACAAACAGTTACGGATCACAATGAACGTGTCTTTACCACTGTGTAAGCATTTTTGTTTATAATTTAATAATAACATGTACTCTTTATAGTGTGTTATGTAAGTGCGTGCGTAAGTGCGTGTGTAGTTTATTATTTTTATGAATGATGATGTTGTTGTCAAAAACTTACATTAACATGACACATGAAAAAAAATACAAATATAGGTATAAATTTGTTATTTTCGTAAATATAAATTTTTTATTTTAATTCTAAATAAACATTAACTCGTTATTTCTCGCAGATACAGTGTTCAGTGGTACATTGCTCCCTTGCGTGTGCAAAAGATGATATTGTTTTTATTACAAAGAGGAACCAAAGCATTTACTTTGAATCTTGGTGGGCTATTTGTGGGATCTTTGGAAAGTGCCGCCACGGTAAAGCCAAAAATGTGTTGTTTATCTTTAATATAACATTATTCATATTAACGAGACAATATATTTTATTTATAGTTAGCAAGTGCATCTATATCATATTTCACTGTTCTGTATTCAACGCGACAAACATATTGAGCATGACGAAGTAAATAAAGATGTTTCAAATCATAATTTAACTACTGCAATTACTCGTGTCAAACAATTTTTGCTGCATTTAGCTGGAATAATTTTTATAAAAACATGAAATGTAATTTTTCACACATAGTGTTATGTTAGTTTTTGCAGTTATACACTCGTATCTATACAAATAGAAACTGTGTTTTCGTTACACAATAGCATTATTGTAGCGTAAAAAACGTTTACGATGTCCAAAATTGTTTAAATGAAAGTCATACATGCAGAGATCAGTTACAGAAATTAAATACATAATATAATGTATATTTCGCGAAATAAATCCACTCTTATGATTTAGATTTGGACACTAATGCGTTATTTACTACATATAAATATTTTTGCAAATAGTATAATCGCATTCTATGCAGTAATAAAATTTGAAGATACTGACAGAAACAATTTTTTAATGCATTCCAAAGTTGAACTATTGCCATTTGCGTGAAGAATCAATTGTGACTCGTTGAGACGATAGCACGAAACAAACTGGTAAAACGCATTGACAAAAATATTTTAAAGCGCGTGCGCAAACTACGATCCCTGTGAAATATTTCTCTATGCAAAATTACACATTTCTTTTCTTAGTCACTATTATATCGATCGCGAAAAAACGCTCTCTTTTTCGAGGAGAGTGTTAAATTGCAAGTGACACTGATGTTTGGTGCAATTTACATTGCATATTATATTAAATTGCGTCGAATATGTGGAGTTACAGTAAAACAGAAAAAATGAGATATTTAAGTGGACAAGTAAAAAAATAAAAGAATTGAATCTCTCGACTATTTTCTTACTGTACAAAACGTGTCGATGCTTACGAAGAGAGATGACACGTTGTGTGGAAACTCTTCATATTAATCTCAACCGTATCATGTTACTTGCTGTTGGTCTATGGCCATATCAGCAATCAAAAATTGTGCGAGTTCAATTGGTCATATTGATTAGTGTTTTAACATCTTTTATAATATTTCAGGTGTGTTGATACTCTTTAGAGAATATGATTAGAGACCGAGAGAGTGCCACCATAATTTTCACATGTAACAATGTACTTATTCATATGCAATTATGAATGTCTACAGTTCTTTAAAATTTATAATATATTGACTTTGTGTTTGCACTACTATTTCCAATCGGAATAATAATAATTACTAAGAATTAATTAATTGTACTGCAAGAATTATTGCCAATTGCAATTTTTTGTAGTTCACTGCGTTTGTGACTTTAGAACTTACTATGGATCTTGTCATCGATGTTTTATCGTCTACATTAATATTCGTTTTTATTGTCATCAAATACATTTCGTTTTGTATTAATATGAAAGTAGTAAGTATACTGTATATGTATGAAAATTATATAATGTATAATTACTACACAAACATACACACTTGTATCCAATTTTTTGATATTGGATGCGATATTCAATTTT
>QVNV01000080.1:0-36150 GCA_014825455.1 Pseudomyrmex pallidus | reverse complement strand
CGCATCTCGTGCAGATATGATCGCTAATATAACTGCCTCGAAAGGGGTTTTTTTTTACCGAGCAATGAATCATTGCGTGACTGTTCTCCGAGCAAATGATTGCTGGCAGTGATGCTGAGCAGTGATATGAACAATTATTACACTTAATAAAAATTTTAATTTAAAGTGTAAAATATTTAAAAAAATAAAAAATACTATATTTAAAACGATAATGAATTTTTGAATATACAATCGCGTGTGTGCAAAAGCGTTTTTTTACTTTATTATTTTTATTTTTTTATGCAAGAATTTACACTCGAATGATAACGTATCTCGCTAAATCTTTATTGTTTAATTCTCGATTTTACATCAAAGTTCGCGGAGTGAAAAAGTATTGGACTATCGACAATTCGACATCCTTTTATCAAAGAATCGACTTATTCCGCTTGAATTCTTAATCAAAGATCGGCGCGCCTTGGTAACAGCCACCTCAATCCCGCGGTTTGCTGAACATTCACCCGAGTGGGTCGGTTTCCCTTCAACCGAAAAGATTCACCGCAGAATTTTCCGAATTTTCGTTCAGCCAGTGAGCCGATGATGGCTGAAGTAATTTCGTACATTATATTACCATCCCAATATTGTATTAAATTACATTAAAAGTCCCGTCTTTTTTCGATGTAATATAACGTACATAGAGCACGGAGCGGATATTGAATGAATCGCTCGGATAAAAATTCTCCGCCGGGTACGACTGTCGCGTACAGTGATTACATTTAATGGTTTAATTAAAAACGCGGCAATTAATTTTGCTCAAGCGGTGCGCAAAAAAATTAAAAAAAAAAAAAAAATGCAGTATCACGCTGACTTTTAGCTGTTTACAATTCTCGTACTTTTATTCCGATTGTATCAACATTTATTGTATCTGCCTGAAAGTGAACTACCGTCAAGTGCTGTTTGTAACAGAAATGTACATATACTTTAGCTTTGCGTTAATAGGACGCATGAATGTGCATCTCCGTCCTAGTTACTCGATGTTACTCTCATCAACGCGCATATACACACACGAAGAACTTGACAGAGGAACGGCGGGCGAATGATGGCGGTGTTTCGCGAGGTAAGAGTAAGGGTTAGCTCAAGGGGTGGAAGGACCTTATTGCGCGACTCCACCTTTTTAATTAAAGTTTGAAACTGAACTAGCGCATGCGAGTAAGCGCGCCGTTCTCTCTCTTTCTCGGACGCGCCGGTAGAAGCGCGGCGTTTGTAAAATAGTCAAGCGTAGCTTTTCCAGCACTGAGCGCTGTCATCTCACCTGCTTAACGTTATAAAATGAGTGGCTGCTGAGTCACCGTGCATCGTCGAGACGTAATTTCCGGAAATAGTCTAGTTTTCCGGCAAACTTCATGTTCACGACGTATCTTTCACATGAAATGGCGAAAAAAAACGCAGCCGAAAGAAGACAGTTATCGAGAAAATTTTCCATCGATATTTTAAATCACTTCTTACGGTAGGATATACGTTGCCGAGGAAGACAAGTTAAAGTGGCGCTTTTACTAAGGTAACTTCTCGCTACCGCGTCGCTTCACTGAAAGCAGATCACGTAGACCGACATAAACACGCGCGCGACCAGCGCAATCTGCACGAGTGTCTCGTATCTAATTCGCTTTCTTAAGCTTTATAGCGCTATTCTATTGTCTACGGACACCATTAATTTCGCTAATGGTTAATCGATAGACAGACGAGTTGTGGGTACTATCCTACGGTCGCAGTTCACGAATGTAATTGTACGGATTCGAGCGATCTGCAGGAAGCAAGAAGTACAATAAAGCTACAATAAAGGTAGAGATACTCGTGCTGGAATATAACTGGAGAAACGGCAGTCGGTAGTTAGACACCTGTTTCGCGGCGCGCGGACTAACATACATACATACAGACGCGAATATACGAGAACATGTGTGTGTGTGCGATCGTTGAGTGCGAGGAAAATGAGAAAAAGACCAGCTCGAGACGAGAGACGAGACACACGAGAGAGCGATCGGGAAGAGGAATTATAACCAGCGAGAACGGAAGGCGCTATTTATTATCAGCCTCGTGGAGCACAATGGCTCGCGACTGCTGATTGATGTTCTCGCCTTTAGTCACTGTCGGACATTGCTATATTTACAACAATCCGCCTAACCCCCGTACATCATCGAAGAAAAGCGCCGTCGAGTCGCAGGGAACGAGAGAGAGCAGAGCGCGCGAATACGAGAGCCGGTGCCTTTCCGCGAGATTCAATTATTCCGTCACCGTGCTGATTTGCGCTATAAACTTCGGTAATTAAAGTGATAGAATTATTCAGCGGCAGCGTAGCCGCGCCCGATATGAATACGGGAGCGGAGCGCTCTACGTGCTATTTACACAATTTCGAAATATATACGTCCGGCTCGGGCGTACAATTCGAGCGTTTGTTCACAAAGAGAACCTATTTTAGCGGAGTGCGCGCGCGTGCCCGGCGCAGGCAAACGCGCGCGTCGATTGCGCCAAGTTAATTATTTACATAGCGAATTTATCGCGTAAACGTTATGACCGACAATTACACGGAGTTAAAATTCAGAAAAATACGCGCGCGCGTTGCGCATTATTCAGCTTCCGATGTGTGCCGTGATAAATTGAATTCTTGAATATTCCCGATTTGATCGAAAAACGTCGATAAATAATCAGCTACGAGAGAGTTGGTGCGCCCAACATAGAATCCATTCCTTTCTAGAATGTGACGTGTGCCACATACACGGGTTTACGTGACGAGAATTAGTTATCGCACGGAAGCAACCAGTGGCGTAGATCCTCTCACGCGGTTGTATCGTAGATTTCCTGGGTGAAGCGCGCTCGTAAAGCGCGAAATCTTAAACGCAACACGGATTCGTAACTTGTTAAGCGACGACAACAATTTTTACGCGAATTTTGTTTTTCCATTAAAGAACGGCGGTTCGAGAGAACAACATCGAAAAGAACGTCGACATTTGTGATCAAGTCGTCCACAGAAAAAAAAAAATGTGCGTGATGCGTCGTTTGCGAAGAGTGAACAGCGAAATTGTGGATAACGCAGCGAGATGCGCATCGTCACTATCGTGATCATTTAATTCCCCGAGCTCGGGCAAGCGCGCGCGCGCGATAACGTAAGCGTTTATCTCGCTTCTATCTCGCGAGGCCGCATTATTAATTGCGTGCCGGCGGAGTTGCTCAATTGCCGAGAAATTGTCGGCACAAAGCGCCTCGAAGCGCCGGTGACCACATCGCCACGCGATTCACCACCCATCGAAAGAGGCGCGTGACGCGATTACCGCATTAGTGACATCGCGGGCGCTGCTACTCTCTGCCCCATCGAAAGGGCGGCACGTACTCGCGCGAATTGGCCGAATGTCGGACGATAATAGAACGCAAACTCCACTCGGTGTACAATAGCCAGTGATCGTTCGGGATCGCGTGAACGCACGCTCCGATCTGTCACGGTGACAGATGAGCTCTTTGACGTTTGAGCTTTCTGATTTTTCTTTTGTTATATTGCGAAGAAATGCCCTACTTGGGAGTGTGAAAGGGCACGACGAGCGTTTTTTTTTTGTTTTTTTGTTTTTTTTTTTAAAGATAATATATTGTTTTTACTTTTGTCTATGTCTGATTTTCAGGAATATTCGCGCTGCTCTGAAAAATCGAAGTAAATTTCCGGAGTCACGATGATATCTTGTTCTCAACGTGAATTATCGAAGAATTTACTTAGGTTCTTAATCTTCGTATTTTATCACAATCATCGTAAAACTCGCGAACACGCAATTACTCCGAAAAGTTATAAGGGAAGGTTTGATGGTACTTCGCGCGCGCGTGTGTGTATGCCACGAACTTTATAGCAAGATCGACTTTTTTCTTGTTACGTATTTTAGAAGACACACTTTTTATGTTGGGATATTTCAGAGTATTTCTCTTTCCCTCTTTCTCTTACTCTCTTTTTCAACCAATTTCTCTCGAAAAGTTAAACCCGAGCACACATGCTAAATGACCACTTTATATTGAATAATTTGCGAAGCCTTAAAATACTGCGAAAGAGAAACATGTTTCCATATAAAAAAAATGATAACTTAATCCTCTACTTCCAAATACTTAATAAAGTGTAACAGAGATGTAATTAATTACTTGTGAGTTGAGATAAAATTAAAATAATGAAAAATACGAAGATACATGGTGTATTTTACGTGGAAATTAAATTCGGAGCACGAACATATAGTTTAACGTTCAAAAAGTTAATTCATAAAGCAAACGCAACACTCACGTTTAATGACAGTAGCGCACGTCGCAAGTCCCGTTGTCGTGCCGCAGTGTTCGCCCGATGTCCTTCTACTTCCTTTCTGTCTTTTACCCGCACTGTCACCCCCCTCCGATCTACCGGTTGATTATTGTGATTCACAAGTCATTTCACCGAGCACACAACACTACTTTTGCAACGCGTCGTGTCAAGAAAAAAATCTCAGGTCGCGGTGTCACCGTGACGTGAAATGTCAATGCGCCGAACTCATGCGGCCCCGTGTGCTTTTCGCGCGTCACGACGTTCGAGCCCGGGTACAGCCAATCGACGAGAACAGTGCGTACCCCTCGCGACCCCGTGACGGACTGAGGATCGTGCCAGCGGCGCAGCGCCGCCGTGACCCGTGGCGACACCGCGAACTAAATCCGCGCCCGCACATACGCGCCGCGAGTACACCGTCGTCGATCCGCGCTCCGCGCTGTACGCGCGATCTCTCTCGGGTTCTCTCTTCTTGCTCTTCACCAATTTTAACCCTTTGGCTACTAACAACGCTTACAAGTGCTTTTTTTTCACTCTCTCCGATTCTTCCTCTGTTCTAACTTTATGAGCGAGATAAAAATAAATAAAGGGCGCGCGCGTTTGCGTTTCCGGTCTGTTTAGACGTCAAACACACTTTGGAAAAAATATCTAAAATATTTTCTTCTGTGTGCTCACTTTAATTTAAAAAAAAAGCCACACCTATTTATTTTTGATACTTAAATAAAATAAAAAAGATAAAACAAATACAACGCGACATTTTTTTTTCAGCTGCGCAATGTGGAATGTGAAACGGTAGAGTAATCGAGTTTTTGTAACCGTCGAACCGGCGTAGTTTTTGCATTGTTTCTGCTCTCTCTGTTACCGAGCCCCCGTAAATATACCATGCACGCAGTGAATATGAATACGACTTCATTACCGTAGTTATGTACACTTCGAAAAATGAATAAAATGTTTCAGCAGCAGAGCAATATTACGACAGACTGTGGTAATTAATATATAAAATTTACATCCACGCGTTATAAATAGGCAATACGAAGTAGCAAGGTACGGTTATTTTATTAAAAAAAAAAAAATGCAATTTACTGATTCCACACGCATACACACACAATTCTAATATGTATAATAGCAAAGCAAGTTTTTTGTTTCTGACGAACGATCATCAAGCGTAATTAAAATATTAATTTTTACGGAAACAAGAAAGCTGGAAACACGTAACAAAATGCTGCGCAACAAAAATAAGTTTTTTTTTCATAACCATTTTTTATCGAAAAAAAAAATTTTTTTAATCTCTAAACGTTGCTTAAGAAGTTCGCAGAGTTGAATATTAAAAAGCGCCCGCAGAAAAGAGAGAAAACACTGGCGTCGCGAATTAATTTTCCGCTAAGATATATCGCCTGTATAAACAGTGTTTACTTTTATTTCTCCAAACCAAACGGAAGAAAGTGTGGCGGTGTATACGTAATCAGGAATATATTTTACATTTATACATTGTAGACGTTGATAAGGGTTAAACTTGACTATGTTTCGTGCTTTGTTATGTTACAGCGTCTCTCTCTCTCTCTCCGCAAGACGTTAGCGATGCTGCGGTTTCGCAGCGTTGCTCTTTCCCGCGGGCTTTTACGGGCCACGGTAGAGCGAAGAGGTCCGACGTGGTTCGTCTCGTTCGACGAGCGGTGAACGTCGACGCAAGAATCCGAGAGGAGGATGGAGGGCGGCACTCGTGTAAGTGGCACCGTCGTTCCGAAATATATCGTTGCGGTAGGTCGCGAGGGGAGATCGTCGTAGTATCCAGAGAACGAAAGACGCAATTATCGGTCAGCGTGGCGCCCCGGACGCTGCTCGCTTCGGTTGCTTACTCCATTTACCGTATTGGTTGGTGCATTACCGCTTTTCTTCGAGATGTTCTATTTACCCTGACGTTAACCTCGCACGCTTTCGCGGTGTTACGCTAATGACTGAGGAAAAATTGCAGAGGAAATAAAGTAGGGGGTAGTAGCGTTCATAAAGAGAAATATCGTTTATCTGTACGACGCTGTGAGAAACATGAATTATATAAGCACTGAAATACGATGACTGACGGACAAAAGAATCTTTTTACGGACGCGAGAGCGCTTCTACTGTGAAAGACTAAACATATTGTATAACAAAAATGAAGAAGCACCGTTGGAGAAGATTTATTATCTCTGTTGGAGATACCATATTTCGCATTTCGAGCTTTATTAAAGCTGTTTATTAATTTCGCGATTTGTCCCTCCCGCGAAATGACCCAGATTTTCCGGAGGAGGAGAGAGGAGAGGTCCCTTCTCGTTGCCACTCCTCTCGCTTTTTCAAACCACAAATCCTCTCGCGTACACGCGCGGATGTGGACACATGGAGTAATTTAGCTCTCCGATTTGGGTCGACATCCGATTGGGCCGAGGTACTAAGCACCGGTCGGAAACATCGGCGAACATTGCGGCGACACGATCGAGAACAATATCGCGTGTCCATGAATCAAGCATACCTCTGGCATTCGAGACATTGCAGAGCGGCGGCTTACGTACGATAATGTCAGCCGATAACACGGAATCGGTCGGCCGAATCAATCAGGAGATATATCTCGCGATTCAAGAGGTCCGTCCTAGAATGGGGCACAGGTCGCGCACAGGTCACTGAGAAGGTACATAGGACGCAAAGGGAGGGGAGAGAGAAACTCTTGTTCCATTCGGAGACGTTAGTGCGCGGCATACAAGGCGGTCTGTGCAATTTGCCGCGCGGCTCGCGTTTTGCGTCCGTTGTAAACTGAGGAGGAGGAGGGAGAGGCATGTAATGTACGTTGCTTGCCCTCCAGAGCAGAGTTACGATGAACGGCAGCAGTCCTAGCGGTGCCGAGTAGCCTCGTACGGGGGGCAAATACGAGGCACTTAAGCGACCGCCGCAACTGACCTCCTCGCGTTGTGTCTCCCGACTCCGTTTGTCTCGACGAGACATCGCCTTTGACAATTCCCTTCTAACTTGTTTCGAGAAGTTCCTCCTGAATTGCTTCCTCGCGACTGTTTCAAGACGCTTTATTACGCAAGCGACGGGTATACGCTTTACGACGCGCCGTTAAATCAATAAATCACAATGACGACGTTAGGACCTTTCGTTTCTAACGGACGAGAACGGAAGGAATCGGATATCCGCTGTAAAATCTTCCGCGACCAGGGAGCGAAGCAGGGGGAGCTTTTTCCGACGAGTAATTCCTTTGTGATTAGTGGCTCGAGGCATCGGCTTACTCGGGCACGAGCAAAAGAAAAACGCTGGATTGTTTCCTCGAGCTGCGCCCGTCGTTACCGCCGCTCTCCCCGCTCTCTCCTAAAGCAAGCTTAGATTTAGTGCCACGTGGAAATAAACGCTTTCGCCGCGGTGAACAACAAGAATCGTTCGTTACGTTAATGACAGGTTTCTTCGGGCGAATGGGAAACTCAGAGCTCTCTTTCTTTCTCGTGCTCTCTCTCTCTCTCTCTTTTTCTCTCTTTAGAACAAAAACCTCGCGACCCTTTTCATCGAAATGAAATATCTTTACAAGCGCGCGCTCGCGCACCGAATACCGATGCAATTAATCGCGCTGATGCTGATTAATTCCCAGCAATTCGATAAACATCGCGAAAGCGCCAGGTTTCTCCGACCCGTCATTTAAGCGAATAACGCAAAATCGCTCCCCTTTCTTATCGGAAACAATGTTTTCACGGTGAGTGGCTGTATAAATCTTAACCGCGTCTTTTGCCCGTCTCGAAAGTTTTCGCGTCTTATACGTATTTGTTCGGTCCGTCCCGAAGGCACGGACGCGGCGCGCGCTGTTGCGTTCCGCGCTCAATATTTTGTTATGTCATTAATAACCACTGTCTCGTTTCTACGGGTAACAGGCTTTCTCAATTAATCTACGTTACGAGTGTGCCGAATGGCGAGGGGGAATGTAAAAGCACGAAAATTAATATTAATGCGCGAAACGGAGAAATCCGCATACGGCGCGTTCGTAGAACTGAGCGAATCGATATTTTACGTAGCGGATGTCAATGGCTAATGAAAACGTCGAATAATCCGATACCGGGGCGTAGGGTATTCCTCGTATTGTTTCGCGGCCGAGCCTTTGTGCCGCATCCAATGAAATTGTTTCACCGACAATTTGCGTTATGCCAGTAAATTGCTTCTGCGGCCGGTCACGGAAGGGAAAACATCGAAAAATGAACTCATTTGTCGCCTCGTTTAAATTTGTCCGTGCTCTGTGTGTTTGCGCGCGAATCGCAACTCTCGCGATTCTTCAATTAACTTTCGGCGTGGTCACACATCGGGATCTCTTTCTGTGCGCGATGAATTTCTAATACATCGGCCAGAGAGGATTGGAGAGATCGTCTGTAGAAAAGTTCTGTGAAACGCGCGAGAAGACCGCCGCGCGATCGTCGTTGCAGAATGTCAATGGGAAAACGAGAAAATATCTTTCCTTTTTCCGAGAATCGAGTTATGAGTCGCGGTCGTCGGTTCTTCGCTCGCACCGGAGAGAAAAGTTAAATCGCAAATTTTTATGTGATGTCCGCGCGGACGAATGACTTCGTATGAAAACCGCGCGCGGAACAGTCCGGTAAAACAAATCGCTTTTTTACGTGTCGCCGCTCGCCTTGAACTCACTTGATTTGTTTAGGCAAGGCGTGCAGTTTTCACTTTGTATGCGACGTTCGCGTGAGGAAAAAGAAACGGACTGTTATACTCGTACCAAGGCGAGGAGCGCAGCTTGTCTCGAACGATCGCATCGTCGCGAATTCGTAAATGTCTCTCACACACAATTCATTTATTATGATTCTTACGCGTATTGTTTCAATTTGCAAACAATAGACCGTTGCCAAAATTGTAATTCGTAAAGCATTTCATATTCATACCCATCCTATCATAATTTGGGTTATTTAACGCTTTGCTGCCCGGCAGAATATTATTGAGGCTTCGTTTGATTTACATAGATTGCATATGGCAGTAGTATTAATTAATGTGATGATTAAAAGACCGCTATGAAATAATTCAGATAATATTAATTGCGGCACATGTTATTAAAATATTCACGTCGCGCTGATGAGTTTGCAGAGTCGCGTCAATAATGCTTTTGTGCGAATACCGTTTTAATGTCGTTCTACATTCTTAATGTATACGAAATGAGCGAAAACGCGACGGCGGTGTTCCCACTCGGCGTTCGATTTTTGTATCGCGCGGAAATCCTCGTCTCGAATAACCCGATCGACTATTATCCCCACATTAAACGTGTCTTCGTCACCTAGATTGTGTGTTCGGCGTGTTGTATGTTCGGCTCTGCAGCGCACTGGGACTCGTCCATCCGACGAGCCACGATATTTCCATATTAACGCGCATCACTGTCAGTTATCGGCTGAAATTAGTCGAATAATTTGTTCATCGACGTGAAACTGCGCGGATAGCAAGAGGGAGAGAAGAACGGACAGAGAAACAGAAAGACAAAGAGAGAGAGAGAGAGAGAGAGAGCGTGGGAGCGAAAACGTGTGACGACGAAAGAGCGAAGAGACCGGTGGATTCGCGGTTTAGAATTTCATAAAGGTCCATTGAGTTGCAATCGGTATCAACTGCGGACACAAACAAACCTCTGCAGTTCTAATTTTGTTTTTTTTTTTTTGTATATTGTCAATAAATACTTACTCACCTCACGTTTAGTCTATTTAAATTGTCTCGATGACAGTCTTTCGATATTTTTTTCAATCAATTATCGATTTTACGTCAACTTCTTTTAGGTGATATTTTTTTCCGATGGTAATTTTTATATAAAAAGAAAAAAAAAATAGTACCTATTCGTATAATATATTTGTCGTAAACATCCAACGTCGTAATGTATGCCGTATTAATATTTAATATGCGCAAACGTTATGGATTCGCCGCTCCTGTGTCAATAATATTCTTTTCGTTTTGTTTGCAATTGACGCGATAAGTAATATCATCACGGATGTATAAGCGCGAAATACTTCGTGGTTGGCTGGTGCCGGGTGAGTGAGTCGCGGTGAGGGTTGACCTGGCAGTCGGATCGATCCACTCTCCACGTAGAAACCTAGCCTCCTCTTTCGCGTTTGTGCCCCTGCGTCGCGCCTGCTTGCGCTCATGCCAGCCGCAAGGTTCTCTTCCCGATGTTTTGTATCCACGTTCCGGGGAGCTCGCCAAGGCCTCGCTCCAGATACCAGCGTCGCCAAATATTTCCAATTGACCCAGTCGAGTCGCGAATAAAAGCACAAAGGGAACGAATTCGGGTGACGTTTCCTCCGCACGTGTAGACGGATACACACTCAAAGATATCCGGAAGGGGCTTAGAGAATTACGAGAGGTTTTCGCAAGAAGATGCTTCTCTGCCGTTTCGCGCTTTGTCGTTCTCAAGAAATAATTGACCGAGTATTCCAATAGTTATACATCGGCGTGCGCCGCACCTGTTTGCACCGAGCCGGTTATACGTTCGGCGTTGTATCCGCACTTGGGAACGTTCCATCCCATCCGTGGCGACCTGTTCCAGATATTCCGACCGAACATTCCAATTAGCTCGGTCATGCGCCCTCGGACCACATAAAAGGCTCGAATTCCGCGTGCGGATTCGGAGGTTCTGGGTCAGGCAAACCATGGAGCGACAAGCTCGTCTATTGTTCGCGTCCGCTCGCTCGGTTTGCCCGCTACGGGGAAGGAAAATCAAGAGGTTGGCGCTATTCGTAGAATTAGGGTTCAGTGAATCGAATCCTGGCACAAGCCGGATGGTGTGTCCGCTAAAACGCGCCGGTAGCGACAGGCTCGCATATTGAATCTTGCAGTGAGTTATTCTTATTGTCAATATTGCATACTTGGAACTCGTTACAAGTGGAAACTAAGTAGATGAATTTTTATCAGAAACATTGCGCAAGAAGCTCTTTACAACCCTTTTTGACGTTATTAAACGTCTATCGAGTACGTTATCAAAACGATGATATCGTCTCCGCGCTATTGGCTCGCTTCGCGACTTTTACTTGTCGAGGGATATTACGGAACATAAAGTATTAAATATAATAGATTAATGTATATATATTATATATATATACACACACACAATATACTTCTTCTTTACAGGGGGTCGTTTATCGCTGCTATTTTATATAAGACACGCTCGGATATATCCAATCACGTCGGTCGTAAAATCGGTAAAATATACACACCTGCATACAGCAGCTCACGGGACGTAGTCTCGGATATAGCCCATGCTCCTTATTTCACGGCGGCAGCGATTCTCTTAAGTACCGGAACTACTTTAGAATCCGAACTCCTCTCACAGCTTCTGAATCGCTTAATGTCTGGAAGCAGAAACCTGACCTATATTCGCGTTCCTATTAAATATAGATCATCCCGTTGTCTCTGTCCCCGAGTACGGCGATGATATCGGGGCCGAGGGTAGTATATAGCGCGCGTCTGTTATAGCTCACTTTACCGCGGTCACGTGTCTCGGCTGCGAGATTCAGCATAACCGGTATCGACAGGTTATTTCTGAAGAGGGGTAGCCTCCCGGCTATCTCTCACTCGCTCTCTCCCTCGCCAATAAAGGGGTTAGACCTGCATTACTGCCTTAGAACTATGATTACTGTATCCGGCGTAGCTATACCATTCGACGTAATGGTAGGCAATAGATGAGCGCGCCTCGTTACTCAATGGGTATCAATTCGATGCCGATACATAGAACAGATGTTGCTCGTTAACTCTATCGTTGCTTCCGCTCGCCGTTTTTTTCCCGTGATTTTCCGATGCACGGTAATCTCGTTATTGACGAGTGCAAATCACGAACGTATATCTTTCGTATATCTCGCAAAATAACTCGCGCATTTTCCTCAATTAAACGATCGATGTGATATTGTTTGAGCGATCGACGTTACTAATCATCGGAGCTTCTCTTCGAGCACCCCTCGCTCGTAAAGAAGTGAAATAAGAGTGTCTCGTCGAAGACAAAAACAGGCGGCGAGGCACGCGTAGTATACGCGAGATAGACGAGGAAGTCTCGGCTGGATTTTTAGTAGGCAATATATCGAAACATCTTCCCATCGGGATCACGGTGACAGGAGCGTAACGCCGCCGGTCGAACAACGATCCGTCCGTCGCGTCGAGAAGAAACTCCGCTGCCGTTTCGCGCCTGGCGCGAAACATCCTTTAAAGCCCGCCGTATCCCGCCACGGCACGAGTAGACGAGGCTGGCAGACGAGGCAAGCAGGTTGGCTGGCTGTATGGCGGGCTAAGGTGCCGCGCGGAACGACGAGGTGTTTCTCGTTGTTGCGGGTGTACAAACGGGGAGGGGTTGAACACAACGAGGGGTCGGAACATTACGTTCGCTACCCGTTTCACCGCTGCCGCCGCTGCCACCCGACCCTATCCTCGGTCTCCTCGCCACCCCCAAGAGTCCCGTGTGGCGTAAGCGCTGTTTATGGAGACCGCAGGCGGCATCTCCCGTCGAGCTTAGCGTTACCACTGCGCTCAGCCAGCCTCGGTTACGAGCGAAGGGATTTTCTGCCGGATGAGGATGCCATCCCCGACAGCAGCGCGGCTTTCTCCCGGCATCCCCTTTTGCGCCCGGATCTCGGTTTAATGTATAAAAATAAGCTCGTTCGACGTGCATTCTATTCCTCGCGAGCCCGCGCGCGCAACAACGCCGATGGTGAGTATTCGAGTGTGGCACGGATAGACGTCGATGTAAAATTGCGTTTCTTGTCGCAACGGGTTTTGTTTATTCCACGACGAACGACGGTTAAAGCGGGGATGGGAGGCGCAGCAGCGCGTGCAGGACGTTTTAAAACGCAACACCGACTTGAACGCGATATCCTCGCGAGGTGTTTTTATTCGTTTCTGATCATGCGTTACGTATATAAATGTAAATCGCGCCACAAATGTGATTGCGACAGTGACACGAGCTTGCACATATAGCTTTTTTATCCAACGATTTAATGCCGACCTTGTGCAAAATCCGGCGAAATAGTCGTTATGCAAATTTTCCCCGCGCTTCTTTTTCGCTTCTTTTGCTTCTTCCACCTGTCCTCTCCTCCCTCTCTTCTTTCCCCGTGACCTCGGTTTCTGCACACCGATATAAAAGTACGAGCGCGCGAACGTTCGCGTGCACAGGACAACAGGTATCGCGAGTCTGAATCGCCATAAGTACATTTAAATACATAACTATTTTGGGCTCCGCCCCTCCCCCTGCAGTAATTATTTTTTAATAAGACAATGAATTAGTAGAATTGTATCCGCGTTCTAAATACCTCGTGTGTATCACCATACATCTGCCGTCGGCACTGCCAATAGTTATGTATTTAAATGTACTTATGGCGATGCACGAACAAAATATGTATGTTACGACCACGTAAAACGTAAGCCGCAGCGGCCGAGCGGTTTCCCGCGAGACGTCACCGTCGTCGTTCACGGACTATGTTACGTTTGCGTTCGGAAAAGTGCGCAATGCGTTTATGGATATTTATGCAAAGTGAGGGGCGGAATATCGTTTTCGCTCGCCGACGGAAATCTCACGACGACCGTCAACACTGCTCGAAAAACGAAAACCTTTCCCGCGTTTCACGACGACGAAGCACGCGGACGTTACATGTTCCTTGACGTTTACGTGCAGGCACGTTCGCGATTGCCGCTCGTGCGTATATGTGCATATGCGTGTCCGCGTAATATGCCCGTTACTCTCCGATTTAATACCACAATCTCGAAAAATCCGACGGGACAGCAAGAAACTGCAAGGCGGAGGCTTCTCGGAGAAACGGAGGAGCTAAGAGAAAAATGGTAGGGCGGTAGGTCACCGCGAAACATCGCGATAGAGCAAGAGGGAGGGGAAAAGAGGCGGAGACGGTGGATTAAAACACATTTTTATACATTCTTTTCCTTCCTTCTTTCTTTCTTTCCTTCCTTCCTTCCTTCCTTCCTTCCTTCCTCTTCGCTCCACCGCTACCGCACGTCGCCCCGCTACTTAAGAGGCATTGCTTTGCAGCCACCACGCGAGAAGCAACTCCCAGCAGCTCTTGAATTTCCCCGTCCCGTCTGTTCTTCCTGTTTCTGTCGCTTTCTTTTCCCCGACTGCTCATCCGTGAGCCCCTCCATCC
This sequence comes from Pseudomyrmex pallidus, assembly GCA_014825455.1. Classification (NCBI taxonomy): domain Eukaryota; kingdom Metazoa; phylum Arthropoda; class Insecta; order Hymenoptera; family Formicidae; genus Pseudomyrmex; species Pseudomyrmex pallidus. The sequence goes on along the minus strand of QVNV01000080.1, from coordinate 21,738 downwards.
GCTTCTCGAGAAATTATTTTCCTCCTACGGACAGGTGAAACGCGTAAGGTGAGCGAGATTGGACAGACGTCGGTTCTCGCAAAACGCGAGGCTACTTAATAGGAAAGGAACGAGAGCCGAAGGAACAGATGTGGCGAGTCACAGGCGGAACAATAGCACGCTTTTATACGGACTTTTATATGAAACAATTGGAGAAATGGCGAAACGGATTTCGTCGTGATTCGTTTCGGCGAAGTGAACAGTATCCACTATCGTCTTTCGAATCACAGATATTTTTCGTGGATTATTTCCTTGGTTCCATCTTCCTCTTTCGCGCGCGCACTTGCAGGACTCGTCCCACCAAGAAGGGAGTTAAAAGTTCGTCTGTACGTTTGCACGCTCGGCTACTATCATTGCCATCGGCTTTGCTCCAATTAGTGTTGCCAGTCCGACTTAATACTTTTCGCGTTGCCGAAGCCGCCGAACGGTTCTCCTTAAACCACGGAAGCGGAGTTCAAAACCTCGACCGGAGGTTTTCAAGCGCGGTGACCCACCGAGGCGGATTAAAAGCTGCGCGAGAGCTTCCCGGCTCTCTTTTCTTCTTTTTCCCTCTCTCCCTTCCCTCTCGCGCCCATCCGCCCTTTCCCTGCGGGACCTTCCCTCTCCTACCGCCGGTAGATTCCTTTTTTGTTTCAGCCGGCACGATATCTAACTGTAGGTAAGAGGCTTTCGCCTTTGAAGTCCCCTCACTTTTGCAACTTGTATTTCTTTCATTAACGTACTTCACTCCCGAGTATTTTCGCGGTGCGGCAGGGCAAAGCCGGTGGAAATAACTCCTCCTCGTTCTCTCTTCAACCCTCTCGGGCGCGCCGTACGCCAAGCGGCGTCGTAAAAAATCTTCAAACCGCATTTCCTGGGCCACCTCGCTCGGTCCCCTCGAAGCGCGCCGCTTCGCTCCTTTATCATTAATTTTATCTGGAAGTCCGAGCCGCCGTTAATTCCCTTCCTTTTTAATGCAGCGCCCGGACAAAATCCTTCGTGTTTTACAACCCATTTGGTAACGCCACGGTGAAATATACATATATATATATATACATTATATACATATATATATAAAAAGAGGGAGAAGTATTAGTATATTTCGGTTTCTACCGTACGGTGCTACCTGCGCCGCGCACGCAGAGGATAGAGCTGCCAGTAACGTCGGCGGGGTTGGCGGGGGTGGAAGCCGGAGGGTTCCGGTGGGCTCAGGTGTTTCCACCGGCGTAGCTCGGTATAGCGGGGCAAAGTGGTGTGGTCGATATGACTGAAACTACTCCCCCTCTCCTGCGATCCCCGTTGATCTCCCTCTGTCGGACCAAGCGTCTCCTTTTCGCCCGCTCTTTCGCTCTTTCTCTCTCCCGTTCCCGTATCCAGGACTCATCTCCCCTACGAACGTCTTTCTTCTTCGTACACTTCCGGATCGTGCGATAGTGATGGCATTCGTGGAATTTTGCTTTTATAATATTTAATCACGTTGAGAATATTGGAGAGCTCTCTCTCTTTCTCTCTCTCTCTTTCTCTCAAAGTGCGCCACGCTGTAAATTATTCGGGAGCACAGGGGATTTCTCAATTTAGGGATATCGTTTAAGTGACGCAGCTTTGTGTTTTTTTCTTCGCAGGTTTGACATCCACGTGACATAAAATAAATTTAAAAATTGATTTCGAAAGTAAATACGTACATGATAATTAAAAATCTTGAGAAAATCTTTTTTTTGGCACAATATTTCATATATTTCCTCATCTTCTTTTTACGTTGATGTTAATCTTGTTATGTAACATTGAATTTACAACGCAAAAGTAATTAGAACGTAAGACTATTATCGGGTTTGTTTTTTCAAATGTAGACAGAGTGAAGATTTAATTTACACTTGAGACAGATTTTTTTTATTACGAGGACAAGGTAGCAAACAATTGTAAGGATTCGAGCGGTAATTTGAGAAGCACTGAAGGCTAGAGTTATTAGACGGTACTGAAATTAATGCGCTACGAGTAAAGATACTTTATTCACTATGGTTATACAACGTCTTTTAAGTGCGCGGTTACAACTGCCAAAGAGACGACACTCTGTTGGCTGCTCGCTATTTGCCGGCACTTGCTTTCCCGCGAATCGGTAAAATCGAGCAAACCCGATTGTCTGCGAACGGTGTTTACTGGCAGTTTGTTTACGCAAAAGGTGCGCGAACCGAAAGTACGGGCGTACAGCTGTTGCTGTATAATATTCTGGAAAATTCCTTGCACACAATAAACTTTAAAAACGTGCACACTTATTGCATTTGGAAAAAGGCTAAGGTATACAGTAGCGTAGCTATTGTCGCGAGTTCGCGTTATTTCAACAACAATGAGATTTCAAATAAACAAAAGATATAATCGCTTTCGGCGCATAGTAAAGACCGATTTACGAAATTCGATTGTCAGTTTAATATGCAAAGCTTGAAGATAACAGGCCGCAGATTTAATTTTTATCTGCTGAACCATACCAAATTTTTCCGATTCTACTGGGAACGCGGTCGTTTTTTTTTTTTCGACGACCGACGATTCGGAAAAAAGCCAAAATACATGGCGGCGCTGTCATGGGAAATTGAAACATGCTGACTAGCAGACCAATTTCGTCCTAATTAAAGAAGTTTTTTCTTGCTCCCGTGAGATTTGTTTTGCCTATTCGGGATGCGAATATCTCTGTGGAAAAACGCGGAGTACTTGAAAACATAAAGCTATTCCACTATACTACGTGCTTTTTCACGCGGCAACATCGAATTTTTAATATTAATGCACACACGAGATAGTTTAAATAAACTACGTGTCAGATATGCAGAGACATGTGTGTTTGTCTACAGAATATCAAAACACACACACTTTAACTGTGTTTTCGATATTTAAAATTACCAGCAGAAACCGGATTTCAAGTTGTGAGGAAAATATTTTTCTCTCTCTAGGTTATTCCCTCACCATCATCATGACCACCACTACCACCACTACCACCAACGCCACACATCGCGTACGTGCAGGTCTTCTGCGGTCACTTAGTTGTTATCATTAGGAGGAGTTACGAGCGGTACGAACGGTTGCGGATAGAGGTAAGAGGGTCTTTTGCTCGATGAACTTGACAAGTCTTAGCTACATAAACGTAAGTTTACAAGATTATCTGTTTAAGGTAATAATTTATATTATTTCGCAAACAGTAGAACTATAACGTTTTGGTGTAATATATCATATATTTGATTACATGCGTAAACTGCAACAACACTCTTTATTTTTTACGTAATAACGTTTTTTTTATAACTAGCTATTGAACTACGGCAATCGTATTTCACTCTTTAGCTATTATTTTAAAATTCTTTTTATGTTCCGGCTTTGTTTATTCAATTTATAATATTTTAAAATTATATACGTAAGAATTTAAAAAAATTCAGAATTTCGTAAAATTTTCGATGTCTAATAATGAAATGTAATGACCGTACAGGATGTGAAAGTATTAAATGCTTGAAATAGCAATATAGTAGACTCCGATTGATATCTGAAAAAAGCAATTAACTCCAGCGATGTGCAATTGCTTTCATTATTTCGAATTAACGCAGCAGAGCGGATTAATTTCGTCATCAATGTAATTTTCACAAAAGAGCATCGATGTTTGACACTCGGTTTACACAGAAGGATTACGACAGTGTAAATTAGTTGTACGGTCAGTGCGCTTCGTTTGTCCTGTTTCGAGCTTTATTTGTCGCTGTTGATTATTTTATGTGCGAAAAAGCACATTAGGGACAAATTTATCATAATTTTAATTTGAATAGAAGTTGTTTGAAGATTGTTTTATCGGAATATGATTACATACTCTGTATTGTTTTTTTTGTTACAATTGAGTATTTCGAACTCATCATCTGTTAATTTAAAAAAAAACGTTTACTTCGCTTTTATGATATTTGATTGAGAAAGTTAATATTGAATTCTATTTTACTTATGCACATATTATAAAACATATTCGCGTGGAATATACGTACGTATATCTTTTTCAAAAAAAGTTTTGTTACATATATGATTATTAGTAACAATTCGATAATCTCTATAACGTTACCGAGTTTTAATGTTAATAAAAGTTTGATAGGTTTTATATTTTTACAGATCACCGACTAAAGTTCAATTATAATTCAAATAATTTAGACAAAACCTACGCGCATTTTAGTTATTTTTCGAATTGTTAACGATTAAAATTATTTCTTGATACATATATGCAGAGTTTTCTGAACAGCGGCGCGATTATATCACGAAGTGAACATGCGCATAACAATCCAGCTTAGGGTAAGCTGAAATCATAACTTTTCGGCGGGTATTAATTTAATAATCACAAATAACTCAATATAATCTGCGGCTGTCTGTCAGTTAACTTTGGCGACGGAACGGACTACAAGGGTGCTAATTAAGTGATTCAATTACAGTCGCGGAAATTAAGATTCGCCGCGGAAAACTAAAATTCAAAATAAGGCGTCACAGCCGTTACCGGAATTTTAACGATCGGGGAAAAATTACTCTCTTCAAAATTGCTACTTTTTTTTATCTTTAGCATTATTGCAAATGATATTATAGCAGAGTGAATAAAATACATAATCTATAACTGATTCTCGGGCGCGTGCAAAATAACAATTTTTAAATGGTATTTTGTCATTATTGCAGCAATATAGCAATTTGTTTGAAATATTTTATTATTAAAAATAAATATTGCTATATAGAAAAAGACGGGAAATTCGTTACATACAGCTTTGAAATACAATTTTTACAATCGCATTTTACGTGTGAGGATCGTTCTCTTGTATAAAATTTATAAATTTTCCGATACATTTATCCATTTAAATCAACATAACTGTAACGAAAGCCGATATGTCGGCAGTGCTGTACGTTAAATTAAAATAAATGTATCATGCCGTTTAAATGTAACTAATATAAGCGGCGAGACCCCCCTTTGCACAGTCCATTAAATTCAATCGGTCGTGATGGCGATAAAAAACGCTTATTAGTCGCACGTGCGCGGCTCCTTTCGAATGATCGAGCCTTCTGAAAAGGGGTAGAGACTCGCAAGCGGATATTGCAGTCCCGTATAAATAATAGCCTCGCAGTTTTCACGCCAAACAATAATTAGCCTTGGCAGATGGAAGGATGCGACGGATGTCCAAGCGATGTCTGCTGACGGGGAGGGTTACGTCGGCACAATGTAGTTTTTGCAACGCGTGTCATTTTATGCATGCTCGTTTATATATGTGCGACTGCTGACGCTGATGCATTCATAAACGATCCATCAATTTTCCGAGTCGAGTCGGAGAACATCAAGAAGAAATGAGTTTCCGAGACATCGTGGGAAATACAGATGGGCTCCGGTGGATAGACTTTAATGCGGTCAAAAAAATTCTACGACTAAGCCATTAAGTTTCCTTGAAGCTCTCTCCGTCGATGATAGATGAGACGCGGTGCGACGGGCAACCCGCGGATCAATAAATTAAATCAAGGCACGCCGACCGGACCGGGCTTGAAAATGATATCGATTGAACGGGGTGGAAGCCGACTGGTATAAACCGGGGGGTAAAACCAGGTGGCTTATGACTGATGATTACAGAGTGAAACGCAGAAATCGGATCGAGATCGTAACAAATTGAAAAAGTCGGGCGGGGCGTATCCCGAAAATAATACGTATATGTAACGGCCTAATTCGATTTAGACGATGTTCGCATGTAAGCGGGACAAGCGCGTGCGCGCGCGCGCGTTAATATTATTTATAACTTATCCGTTTTTCTGAAGCCCCCGACGTGATCTAAAACGTCCCACATAACACGTCCAAAAAGTCAGCGACGAGATGAAAGGCGCGTCCCACTTGCGGCGGATGTAAAAAGAGCAAAGAAATAAGACGAATACGGTTGAGGTCAAAGTGAACATACAAAGAGAAGACTCGGAAACTCGCCCACTTTGCTGCCCTCCGATGTTGGCTCTCGTCGCGGTGGACAAGTCGGCCGACTTTAATATGCACCCTAGAAATTGAATTCTCTCCCTTTTCTCACCGCATCCTGATCCCTTCTCCGGAGCCCTTTCCCCGTCTTTTCCGGCCTCGCCAAAGCCCGGGCTCCGGCGTCTGAGAGCGGAACGCAGGTGCGGCGGGATCCGTAATATGGATTTAAGAACACTCGCTGATATTGACGGATATGAGCGCTCCCGTGGCGGAGGCAAACGCTCTTTCCCCCACAATGTGTTCCCGTTGTGTTACGCGACAGGAGTCAATGGCTGGCAATGCGCGTTTGTATACATAATACATACATCTCGCACAGTGAGTCACACTTGCAATCGCAGTGGGTGTTTTTCTCATTCCGCTCGATCATAAAGTCTTATTCTTGCGGCTTAACGCGAGCCTCGAAATCGGCACAGGGCGCGCGTAATACGAGGGGTGAGTTTATCTGATGACCGTGTAATCCATTATTGCGTCCGCCACTCCCGATGACGTGTACCGTGTGCAGGAATCCCGAATTAATCCCCGGCAATGTCCCAATGCCAAGTGTCAAAGGCATAGGGCGCACGGAGCACGGTTGTATTAGTGCGGTTAACCTTCGAGTGTAATTACGATCAGAAATGATAGCTCGCCAAATGTTGAGAAAAAAGGGCGCGTCATTCAGAATTTGGTCGACACGTGTTATTTTTCACAAGCATTCTAATACGTACAATATGTGTGCGTAACTTCTACATTTTCAATCATTTATACTACAGTAGACTCATTCGACTATCTCGTAGTTACGGCTAAGAATTACATTGTAATATTTCACTTGCGCTTGCCGCTTTCATCATTCAATTCGTTCAATTGGCATAAAACATTATACAAGCTGATTTCTTTTCCATTATGTTTCACGGCGAAAGCTTACTGAAAGTATTCGCCGAATACTTTCTCTATATACATTCACATATATATATGTATATATAATCTTCGGATATTTAAATAATTTCGTTTTCAAGTGCACTTGGCGTGAAGATGAAATATTCATCGCGACGTCATGTACTTCAGCACCGAGCAGAAGTCTGTTGCCAATATCAGGAACGGGACTGATAAAGTTACGATTGTCTTAGCAAGTGCGAGAAAATAGGGTCAAAGTGATTTGAGAAATAGATCGTGAAATTAGAATGTTTCATAAGATAACAAAAACGAAAATGTTTATTATAACTTGCTTATAACAGCGGCAATAGTTATCCATCCGCAGAATAAAATTTATGGTACAATTTAGTTAAAAAAAAAATACTTTGTAAAATTGAATAAACGCGAGATTTGGTCATTTTTTAAGAATAATTAGTTTTTTAGAACTTTCTTTGGATGTCCTCACGTCGGCATTTCAATTACAAACTGAATGACATTTCCAATAGAATCGGCGGTCCAAGTTTCGTTCTTCCACTTACACGGTTCTCTCTTTCGCCACATAGTGCGTACACACATCTTCGACTATTCTGATCCGGAAGAGCAAACTTTGTTCCCTATCGCCGTGTGACGTATCTGACCCGTGTCTCATGTTCCGTAGACGGCCGTCGATTACTACTCTTCTCCGAAGTAAGTCCGACATTTCAGAATTCGTACGTGTAATGTACATTCTGTCAAGTTGCTCGTTCATCTAAGTCTCGAATTTTCCCGACTCTCTTCCCACTACTCAACGCGAGCAAATCTGCTAATACCGCGCTCGAAACGAGCCTGACATTTCGATAAGAAGCATTTGCGATGAGTTAGAGCGTTAGATTTTTTTCTCAAGCCGCTTTCCCGGGCTCTTATCCGGATAGGATTTTGATGGGGTGCCTAAAATATCTTTTAATGCACGTGTGTGACAAGCGGAAAAATATATGTATTTTAGGGAATTGAATTCTGTGAAAAGAACTGACAATAAGTTGAAGCGGTTTTTCATGGGAGCGATCTTTATGATTTTTTGAAAATTAAAACTTCTCCGTTATGTCAAAAAGTAGACTAATAAAAAATATTAAATCTCCGCTATGACAATACGATTTCCTGGATTGTGTAAAAGTCAATGCAATTTCCTTCGTGTATTAATCGGCCCATCGTGATCGGAACATAGCGGTGCAGAGATAATAAAATATGCAAATTAAATAGGTATATTTAATGATGCTTGGGACGGCGGGATTCGATCGTCGCGCAACTTTCCGCAAGCTTAGAGCTCAAGTTGTGGCATAGTCGGGCACACGAAGATGTACGGGGCCGAAGATGTCCGATCGGGGTATTAATACTGAATTGCGCGACGCGGCAGCATTCGGGCTCATATTAAATGGAGCATTGTGGGCGATTTCGAGAAATCGATCGTCCACAAAGTGGCAATCACACACACACAGAGAGAGAGAGAGTGAGACTCGATCACGTGATTTCCCGTGGGTGCCGTCATCGACAAATGACCCCAGCTGTCACAACGTGGATGCCTCGCTCCTACCACCTTCGTGGATCATGCCGTACTTACGTTGTGACAGATATTTTCTACAAGCCAAATATCGCGACTCCGCAGTAGAATACGGCGGTACGCTATGAGATATCTTTGAAATGAGAACGCACATGCATACGATGAGAATACTTTCCGTCATTGATACAGAGCTCAGTGAGTTTATACGTCCGGAGGAAAAGTTGCTTTGTTTGATTGTTTAATTAAAATTTCTCGAAAAACGTCTAAAGTTTGCTATTTTCGTTTATGCGCGGTTTATCCGGAGAAAATTTAATAAAAATGCAAGATACATCACGGGAGCCTTGGGCGGTAAAGCAGGAGATGGGAGGAAAATACGATAATGGATACTAACTGTTAATTAATAATAAAGTCAGAGCATTTTCCGCTAATCAACCATTTGCAAGTTCGCTCCGAGGTTTCCGCTTTCTGCAGAAACCCGATATTTACCAACTTAAGCATCATATTATAAGCTCCGGGAGAGATAGAGCGAGAGGCGGATAGTATCGACGGATAGTTCCGCGAGCATTAAATCCGGGGGATACCCTTCTCCGTCGGATCCCCTGCTTGTTTTCTCCAGAACGGCGGCACATCCAAAGTGAATTAATGCAACTTCGAGCTTGCGGATAAAGTAGTCAGATTCTGTCGCAATGTGAGAGAGAGACTCGCTGTTGCGGAAGATGTGCATAGATAGAACCGCGGCGACGTCGCCTCGTCGTTTACTCTGTGCCGAGCGTACGTACACAGGCACATCTGGGATATTACGCTCATTCCTTTCCGTTACGCTCGCCCCGTCCTCGTCGCCCTCTCACGGTCTCGGTAACGCCGAAAGATATTGCATAATGCCGAGTGTATCGACAGGCGGCGAGATTTATCTTTCGCAAAGGAACGATTCTCCGCGGACGCGGATACAACAACTCGCGGCGACCGATGTGTATTACTCCCGCCGTGAGCTCGCTCGCGAAGACACGACCGAGGGTCGTGTGTTTTCAACCCCTGGAATTCCCTGGCGCGCCGTGGCACGAGCGGCGCGAGAGAAGAACGGATTTCGCTTTCATCGCGCTCGATATTCTATATTAAATTTTCCCGAGAGTGTTGCGCGGCGAGCGACGCGATACGCACGTTTTGCGATCCCAACCATCGGATGAAGGACGACCGCTTCTCTCGCGCCCGTCGACCATTCTTCATCTACGGCGAGTGCGCGCGCGGCTCGCGCCGCAACCGCTGCCTGTTTCCCCGAGAGCAAGTTGCGTAACGAAATTCAGCTGTTCTGTATATTGTTCGCGGATGCAAGACTCTCTCTCTCGGCTGTCACACGTATACACTGTTTCCTTATCCACGTGTCAAATTAGATTCGAGCGAGAATTATTTCTCTCCTACCCTTTCTCTCTCTCTCTATTCCTTATGATAATTCTACGGCAGTTGACGGTAAGTAATTAACAATTGATTATATACAATTAACGTTCCACAGTTTCTAATGACACACTTGTGGCAATCGCGATATGACAAGGCGTCTTAAAGTGATAGGACGCTGTTGACGCCGTTTTAAAAGCGTTTTTGCACTTTATGACGTATTTCGCAGAAACGAGATTAAATTTAATGGCGTTCCTTAAAAATACATAGACGCGGCACAGACGGCGCGTTATACTGTGAAAGCCGTTGAAAGTTTCGCGGAAGAAGACTCGCGCAGAAAGTTTTAATTTACTTTCGAGTCTTGGTTTATGCAGGTCGTTGTCAAGTACATGTGTGCCGCTCGCATAAACGGGTCTCTCTTTCTTTCTTCTGGAATCCTCGGGGAAACTCGTCGACGTCGATGACGAGCGCGACGACGTCGCCGACGAATCCCTCTCCCGAAGAAGTCTCTTTCTCCAGTTGGAACTCGTCACAGTCTAAAACAAAAAAAAAAAAAACGAAAAAAAAAAAACAAAACGTTCCTCTCCGTAATCGGAAGATTGTTTGTGTAACATCGCGGCTGATACAACCTCTGACGACTTATTTTGACAGATCGCATATCTGTTCCCATCGTACTTCTTGCTTCTTGCTTGTTTATTATTCGGAACTTTCTTTTTCGAAACTGATTAAGAAACAAATCTCGCAAGTAAAACCAACGTGTCACCTTGGGTGAAATAGCGCAGTGTTTTCTTTTTTTTGTAAATTCGCAATTTTTTATTGGTAAAATATGAAGGTTATCTCTCGCTGCCGTGTATATGGTGACATCGATACATTGTTCACGTATATGAAAACATATATCATCTCATTTCTATCAATTTGAGATTTTTGCGAAAGGTGGACAAACTATAAATGTCGTGATTTATTTTCGCGCAACATTCGTAATTATTCGCATATTGCGTTTTTTTTATTCACCGATGTTGTTCGTTGTCTGCACGGGGCTAGAAATCAAAAAAACGTAATTTACAAGAATAGTAATTGCCATTTAAATCTCCAAATAAATGGTGATCTTCGTAGCTATATTCCGGTATTGTCGCTCGAATATTGCAAACCGCTCTTTCATGCAGTTTTTATGTAACGACGTACTTTTGTATTTACAAACGGGCAACAGCCGTAATCAACTTTCTGCCTTCGGGCGATTGTCCGGATGCGTAGAATTTCGCGAAACGTTGTATTATCTCGCAAATATGATAAACGACTGGTTCACCGTAGCATGATAATATTTAATTGAATCCCTGCTGTTGCGCGGGGTTGCGCTTTGTTTAAATTTTAACGACCTGCGCCGCAAGTGACCGCACGTGTCATCCGTAATTAATTTTTTACCTTTTAGCAATTGCAATGCGCACAATTTGCGAATCGTTGTAGGGAATTTTAAATATTATATTATCTCTCTCGCACGCGCGCGCGCGTGTGTGTGTGTTGTGCGTGTATGTTTGCGCGCGTGTGTACATGTGTTCACGCGACTTGTACGCGCAATGCATTGTAGCGGAATAATGTTTAATTGAATTTTCGACGAAGCGCGTAGTACACACAGAAGCTATCTAAATTTTAACCGGCCGCAAATAGCCGCACGTGTCATCCGTAGATCATTGTCAACAAAGACAATGATATATAAATGGTGCAAAAGGGGTCAATGTAATTCGCCTTGTCTCGATCGGGATCGGGATCGCTAAAGTGCCAGCTGCAACGGTCTCGAGTCAGATTTAATCTCGGTTCGTGCATTGACTTGACAATGGCTCATTGTCAATTGACAATTGCGCGCGATCGACGTTCGCGCTCGCACTCGAAGCTCAAACGGTCAAATCGAATTACTCTTTGTACGGTTACGGACACGATACGGCGCTTAAAGGATGACCAGATATATATACACGGGAAATGCTTATATCTATCGTTACATAATCGCTTGTCAATAATGTTCCGAGCTGAGATTATTACGATGCTATGCCGGAAATGTCAGTGGATATTATGCGAGTGATGTAAATTACGAGCAATACATCGCACATTATTCGAAATTATTCAAGGCAAATAATTTCAAACCGTACACATACACACACACATTTGTCTTCTTTTCAACGATTAATTACACAGTTAATAATAATAATATAAATTTAAATTATCAATCGTGAAAAATGTTTAATATAATTTTTACAACAATTTTTTTGCACAATCGCGACAAACGTATATTTTATTGTATTGAGTAATAGAAGAAAATTCAACGCGAATTTTGTTTCAGAGAGAGACACGAGCGGGCGTATTCTCCGTCCCGCGCTACCTGACTTCGCTACCTGCGGTGTGCGTCCTGGACGGGGATCCCAAAAGTAAGTTGTAACTCGTAAATCTCAAAGTCGACTAACAAACGTCTTCGGCCCGTTGCACGTTTCAGGCCGGCTTTACGAGAATACACGACGCGTAACGTGTATGAGTGCGCACATAAGCGCGCACTCTCTTCGCGCTGTATCTCTAATTTAAATGATACACTAGACTGAAAGATTCCATTAGTAACAAACAATTGATTTTATTTTTATTGAAACGATACACATGGTGCATATAACTCGGTCGATTTATTGTATAATGTCGTATTATTGTGTGTATATTATGTACATGTATGTAACACACATATACATAACTTTTTTCGCATATATGTGTGAGCGACTGTGTATTTCCGATAAATATTACAACAAACGTCGCATACAAATCTGAACTTTCTCCAGGGGAGGGAGGGGGCAACATTGGAAACGCGCTTTCAATTCGAAACGTAATTAATATAACAGCCACGTGATTTATCGGGGCGCACAATGCCGGCACCCCGGCGTGTCATATAAATATATTTATATCCATTATATCGACGTATTTCGGCGGACGCATCTGTATTCCGGCGGGCGCGCTGCAAAAATACGACCCTAAAATTGTTAATGGACTTTCCGTGTTTACAGTGCGCGATGCACCGGTTTCGGTTGTGTTCGAGAGGTTTCAAGCGGCAGCGCGGGCTTTTCCCGCGTAGCGACGCGCGATAGGAATATAGGTACTACGTTTCCTTCGAGGTAGAGATCACATGATCGCCTTTGCGCGAATGACGCGGTCGGCGAAATAAACCCAATACGAATGGTAGTATCAATACGAAAAAAGAAAAAAAGAAAGAGAAAATCTTTCTCCTCCGTTTATGCCTCGCTGTCGGACCGAAAATATATGACACGCGGCATTTTAATCGATACCCGTGTTTCTTTAATGACCCTCGTAATTCAAAGCGGTTGCCGGACTCGCCGTTCGTGGAGCCCGCGGCTAATCTTGTTACCCTCTCCGATTGAATTAAAAAAAAAAAAAATAAAAAATAGAGTCGAGCTCTCGCCTCGCGCATATCTTGCGCTCAACTGAAAATATAACGGTAACGCGATAGCGACGCTGTGAAAAAGAGACGCGAAGGAGCGCGTATAATCGAGTATAAATAACGGTAATTACAATCCACACACAAAAATAATGTTAACGCGCGTTCTGCAGGGAGTATCAATAATTTTCAGTTAATATTTCGCCCTACACGACGCGTCACGTTTGCTTTAACGCGTATTTATATTTTGTCGGGGCCGGCCGTGGCAACGTAAATGAACGTAAAATAATATCGCGTTATTTGTAAAAAAAAAAAAAAAGAAAAAAAGAAAAAAAACAGCCGACCGGCCCTTTCGTTTGCCTTCCGGAAACCGTACATCGGTATCAGGTATCGGCACAGAGAGGTTCCAGAAATACCCGATATTTTGCGCCGTGGGGTTAAAAAATTCCGATACTTTTGCGAGAAAGTATGGGACGGAAGTTTGACTTTATACCGGTTTAATCGAAAGAGATAATTATAAAGCCGTACTAATGTTATGAGCGAGCATACAGTCCGCGAACAGAGCCCGGATACATTACCGGGTTTTCATTTCGCGTATAATTATATTTTCGCTTTACATTCAGTGATACCTGACGTCTCTTTTAATTGATACGACCGACCTTTCGACGCTGTTCGATATTTTTTTCGTGTCAAGAACACATGTTTGGAAGAAGAATCCGTTTGTGAATATATATCCAATAACGTACAATCGCATCCAGGCTTCTTATTAAAAAAAAAAAACAACACATTGCGATTAATTATACTTTAGTTAATATTTGATTTTCGGAGAAATTATCTTAAAACATGTTATTCTCGATTATATATTACAATATATACATAGGTTAATAATCCTCTTTTATCGTTAATTTCAAACTTTAGAGCGTGAAAATATAAGCTTATTATTTATTCATTACAGGGACGAGAATAACGAGGTATTTGATGTTGTCCAATCAATTAGCGTTGTCACGTTTATTTTACCGTAGCAGTTACATTATTTATAATTCAGCCGCAGTAAGATTTAGAGATCGCTTGTGTTGCGCAGTCGAAATAATTAATCCGACTGCATGTCACGTTTGCGCGAATGATTTACACGAACACATTTACGCGAGCGAGAATTTCCAGGCTTTTTTTTTGCGGCTAAACTGTCCGGAGGTTTAACCCGGCGGCAGTCTTTTCCGTGTCGACAACGAAAACAAACTTGCACCATGCTTTCCGACGTAGCGAGAGCCAGCGCGTTAGAAGGAACTCACGCGGGCGCGGAAATTTTCGTTATTCATCGCGTCTTGCCGCGAGAGTTCGAGGGTGGCCGCGCGGCCGCCGGAAACTCACCCTCTCCCGGGTCTGCATTGTGCCAACGTATCCGCGCTCATACCGCAGCCGGATGTATAACCGACCAACCCTCTGTCCGTCAAGCGTCCGCAGCGGAGTCCGCAACGCGGTATTGTCGTAAATAATGAGCTAGCTTCGGTATTTGTTTATTCAGGGGGCACTCAACGCGTCCCGATTCTCCTGTCCCTCCCTTCCTCCCGCGGCGTCACCCCTCGACGACCGATGGCGAGAGCAGTGCGGCGCAGTAGATCGTCCCCATTATTTACGAGGCCGCAATTAGCCGGGCCACGAGCATCTATCCTTCACACCCGAGTAGGCTTAATAATTCAATTAAGTGACGTACAGGTGAGAGTGATGAACGCGAGGAGTTCGAAAAAGGTGCGGCGGCGTGTCACGCGTGCATAAAAGAGAGAGCACACACACACACACATACATATTTATTCAGTATAAAAAATTAATTTGTTACGGACTACTTGAAATTTCATGGAAAGAATCGATTAGCCGGAATAGAAAGGTAAGCGCGGTCGTATAAAACATTCAGGGTGAAAATCGATGGAGCTGTCTGTCTAGCGCGATGTCGAACTGAGCTTTTTATCGGCTGGATGACTCTGTCATATCGAATCATATTGGTTCACACTGATGGCGAGCCTTAGATTGCGCATCCTCGTTCAACGTTTAAAAAATTCACAGACAGAATGTGAACAAATGGTGAAAAATGCGTCCGGCATCGACCGTATTCGCATTTTTGCATTTTCAGCGTGGGATTCATGTGAACGTTATAGCAGATAGCTAGAATATGAATCGGTCAAAATTTTATTCCGGTATCCGGTTATAAACATTGTCATTATGTGAAGGGATTATTCCGCATCAAGGGATCTGTTATAGCATATTGCTATGTCTTTCATAACTTTTTCTCTTTTATAATTTCCTACGTTTGTTACATGCCGGTTGACATTACGTCACGCAGATATATAAAAGAACACGTTTCGCGTTTAATAATGATACGATGTGATACAAGTCACGAAGGAATTAAAATATTCAAAGTTGTGAGAATGTAAAACATTGACACGCAACCAAGAAAATTAAATACAATCGTTTTGAGAAGAGATTATTTTAATAAAATTAACTATTTCTTTTTCTATTGACAATTTGTGGATAAATAAATTATTTTACATTAATATTATAAATACAGATATTATAATTACAGTCATTACAGATATCGGTTTAATATACAATTTACACACTCTTTCTCTCTCTTTTTCTCTCTAATATTATATCAATTATATCAATTATTTTCGTACAAAAATAACATATAAAATTGTAGATGCTTATTTGATCCGCCGTGCGTATTAAATCACTCTCGTATTGTTTTTAATATCAAGAAATATCGATGTTTGCTAAATCTTTCAGCGAGAGAGTCATAGATAGAACTGTAGTTTACGATCGACATAAATTGCGACTAGTATCAATTTGTTTCGCGGTGGTTGAAATTTTCCGAAACGCGGCAAAACACACCGGGCATTGTGCGCGGGGATGGAGGAAGAACTTCGCGCGCGCACAAATAACGATCGCCGGCGCGGCGATCGTTCGTCATTGATGGCGTATGCGGCCGGTGAGAAATCCGCGAAAGATGGAATCACAGGCCGAGAGGTGCTCGCGACGGACAAGTAGAGAAATTCCGCGAAACTTGCGAGGACGAGTCGCCCGCAGGAGTTTCGGGCCGAAAACTTTCGGTCCTCCGTTGGGTTCGGTCATCACGTGACGGCGGAACTTTCGACTGCAACCGGTGTGCGCTCCGTAGAATAATCGGTTCTACCACTTCGAGAGTCGACGGCCCGTATAATCGCAGATATAGGCTAACCGAGAAAGCGAGCGACTCGAGCGCTTTTACCACTGCTTAAAGTTAGCGCGATAGAGTTATATAGAACTGAGGGGAGAAATGTTTTTTTAATCTTAGTGATTGCGTAACATACACACACACACACACGGTTGTCTTGATGCAAGCAAGCGCACATAACGAATAGGACGCGTTACCAGTCTTCACTTGCAACAAATGTTTCCCAGCATGTCGAGTGGTAACTGCAGCCATAACCCGGTCCCATAAAACCGTAACTCCATCCACCGTATTAAGGTATCCGTCGCACGCCCGTGGAAAATGTTGCCGCTGGAAATTGTGAACGTTAAGCGGGAATGTCTGTGACGAGAGCAAGACGACACCCCGTTTCGTTTCATCTGATTGCTCGGATGAAACGAGAACGTTCGTGCTCGTCGTCTGAAATCGTCGAGGATGAATCTTTCAGTTACAATCTCGATTTTATGTAAGATTTGTTTTACATTACACATATACTCGTTTACGCACGTCATTTACATATATATGAATTTCAGCGGGTCACTCTCGCGGTTCTTGTGCGAATCCATAGAGATTCCGTGGAGAAAAAGGAGAGAAGAAGAGGGGAGGGAAAACATAATTTTACATAATACCCTCCCTAACGCGGCTTACATAATTCTCGGCTATCATGTTTAAGCAGAGGGCTTTCTTTCTCGTGCGAGCAATTTACACCTCGCAGGAGCAGCGAGCACCCCGAAGCCCCGCGGCGTTATAAATCCTCGTCATAACTTTACATTTGCGGCGATTTCAATCCCCCGGCGCGGCTTTAACGCGCGGCACGTTAATTCGTAATTATTATTAACGATCCAAGAAGAAGAGGATCTCTGTCGCGCGTCTTCTCTTTCCGATTTTTAATCTTACATGCGCGTCGCACGCGTTCTGCTACTTCTGCTGCGTGTCAACTGATGAGATATGGCGCGTGTTGAGAGAGCCGAAAAATACGAAGAGCTAAGAATGCTATTATCCCATTGGTCCGATGCAATTGCAATATTTATTAGCGAAATGAAAGGAGAGGGGCTCTTGGGGCGTTAGTTGGAACTCCACGGGGACTTTCGGAAAGACAAATAGTTACCTCGAGCAGTTAATAACCGAGCAGGCCGCGCTTCCGACTTTATGGCGCGCACTCGCTATTTAATTTTCATTTTAACTTCACTTAGGAATTTATATCCTTTCGCGTAACTTGGGATTTTGAATGCGAAGTATCATCAGTACTAGAATTGGCCTAAAGCCCTGTAAACGTCTTTGTGAAACAAGTAACTAAAATTTAATAAACGGTGAGACTTTGATTGTGTGTTGAAAAGATATCGAATTAAAATTTTAATTTTGTTTACTTTACACAAACTTAATACAAAAAAAGTGTGAAGATTGTAGTCTAAAGTATTTAGAAAAAAAAAAAAAAAAAAAAAAAAAAAAAACACGATTTGCTTCGATGTTCAAGACGTAATATTCTACATCTCTAATAGACGTCTTTAATAGCAATAATAACGTAATGAAACACATTATTTGACAATATTTTTAAAATAGCTTTTTGCTACTCTGATTGCTTTACGTCTGATTTTATTTTCAAATGTCCGCCGGTAATACGGAAAATAGAGAGAACCAACGTAGCTTCTTCCGGACAAGTTAATAATCTTTCTCATTTCACGTCACTCGCAGAAGTTTGCTCGTGTGTGGTTAACGAAAACTTTAAACGTTATCTCATTAAAATTACGATCCCACCAAAATGTTACCAAGATAAAATGTACGGCTTTGCGACGTTTATACGCAATTTCCCATTTACATTCTCATTCTTATCTTAAATGTATCTTAATTCTATCTCAGCCGAATACGTTGATCTTAATATTACTTATTTTGTTGATTTATTATCAAATAAAATTATATTCCATTTCCGACGCTCAGGTAGGACGAAATTTCATTTTTTATCTCAAAAGAGTTTAATAATTTCGTAAAATACCTTTTTCCATTGTTTCTCTCAAGCAAGGTCTCCTATAATTGCGTTCAAAGGAGCCATTAAATATGCGAGAAAACTTCAAGATGTCGCAATAGAAACTAACGGTTGACACGTTTGCTTATTCGCGTCTAGCTCGCACATGTGCCCAAGGAGACCCATAGCAGTTTGCAGCGTAGCACGTGCCGGAAGTGCGCCGATCAACTTCGCTTAATGTTGCGCCCGGAAAAGCTGTCGGCTTGAAGGAAAAGGGATAACATCCCGTCGGCGAATAGGATTACATCACGCAGCGCGATGTTTAAAGCAGTGTGCGGATGGAGACAGAGAAATGAGATTACTTTGTGGTTCAACGATTAAACCGCTAAAGCCGAATGTTCAATCTCGCGGAGTGTCGTCCACGAGGAGACCGTAAACGTGTCACGTAGAACGTAACGGACTCGTCCCATTTCCTCGCCGGAGCGGGATAATAGAAAACGCGCCGCCGCTCTCGCCCCTCGCCTCACGGCCGGTTTTGCCAACATAGGTTAACTTCAACTGCAGTTTAACTTGTTCTTCGCCTCTTTCTAATTCGAAGTTCGAAGAAACAGAAAAGCAACGAGTTCGACGTCGACTGCGGAATTAAATCCTAGGTTTTACCGTTGCGAGTCACAAATCGTATTGAACGCCGGGGGGAAAGGTTAACACGACCGACTAACCCCGATTTCGAAAGAATGGTCGTGAAACGAATGAGGTTCTTTGCCAAAATAAAATTAACCCTGTGATAACCGATCTCGTTAAGCCGGCTCTTTATGCACCTGTGATCGTGATAGGTGGAGCCGGAGGTCGGGCATTTGGGTCACGGCCGTGTCAGTCAAGTGTCTCAGTTCATTACGGACCGTATATCTAGAGGCGTGCGCGGAGGTAAAAGGTGTGAAAAGCGATTGAGTTATATACATAGATGCACATCTACGCGCATAAGCAAATATTGAGATACAGCAGAGAGAAGATAATGGATTTTGAAACATAAAGTTCCTCTTGAAGTTTTCCTTTTGAAATTGCCTTTTTCGAACAAGAAGTGAAAAACATATTTGGTCGTTATTAATATGTTTTTTATGGTGCAATTTATATATTACAAAAAAATGAAATTAATTACAAAGTTTTGATTGCTATTTTTTAATATTTTTCTCTCTGTAACTTATAAAAAAAAAGTGTTTGAAAAATAATAACAAGCATTCTATGAAACATTTATTAAGAATTTCAATCTAGTCAAAGTGGAAATTAATTTATTTTTATGGGTTTTCCGGTCCGGCTTACGAAAGAAGATATCGTATATCATAGCTCACGACTTTTCATCAAGAGTCTAGCGTAAACTCGGTCCGAGAGAAGCGATCTCTCAGACTTCGTCGTGTTGCAAAAAACTCGGTGGTCTTTTCCGTGTCGCGGGACTCTCGCCGAAATGGGATTACCTTTGGGCCGGTGGTCAGAACGCGGATGCTCTCGAGCGGTCCATCAGAACCGCTCATGAAAGACAAGCAGGCAGTCCGTGAAGTGGCACGTTAGTCACGGCGGCCATAGTTCTTCCGCGTCACCCTTTTGACTCTCTCACTCTCTTTCCCCTTCACGCACATCCGAGGTTTTCTCTCATTTTCCTTCCCCGTTGGACAGCACAATGCCTCGCGGGGGGATATCCCGTGTTTATAAAATAAATCCCCTCATTGTTGCGCAGCAAAGCATGCTCGAGAGAAAAAGACAGGCAAAATGAGAAAGAGGGTGAGAGAAAAAGAGAGAAAAGAGAAGAAAAAGAGGGAGAGAGAGAGAGAGAGCTGCCGCGGTCAGGCTGTAGCTCGATGCATAGCGTTTCGGCTGACAGGACAGAGAAAGAAGAAAATAAGAGATGAGTAGCAAGGGAACGTGAGAGGGAATCTGTGACGGAGGGGCGGGGGGTCGGAACTTTTGTGAGGACGTCAGCTGCCACAGCGCCGGACGAGACGCATAACGTCGAGAAAGGGCGGATTAGAATATTTCTGGGGCCTCGGCTAAATGTTATCTTTTACCGTGCGGAGGGTTGCCTTTGCTCGGGCAATGTGTTCTGGAAATCACGAAGGAGAACACCCTCGCCCCTGTACCGGTAATCTGGCGTTCGCTTTTCTTGCGACCTTTATCGGGAATGCACTGATTTCATTACATTTACGAACCGTGAACTCTCGACGAGGAATTTTAGATTCGCCGCGCGCGAGGCATGATTTTAGCGCGCAGAAATTGCAAGAACGCGTTTTCATACAGATCGCGATATTGGCCGAAAATGTCTCTCGCCTGTTTTTATTTTACGATCCAAAGTCTCTGTAAAATCGTTACCTACTTAAAATTTTAGGATAGTATTTGCATACATAAACGTCATAAAGCCGTATTAAATTTCGTGTCACTTGATTAGGTTTTGAATAATGAAGTCGTTTTGTCAAAATTTCTCAGCAGAAGTTTAAGTCTAAGTTGCGATGACATAAGCCAAATATTTGCGTTAAAAGGGATTACATAGCGTTTTCACGGGAACAGCGCGTTTCTCGCGAGGAAAACCAGTTTCTTGAAGTTGTATTTGTATCGAGAAGAAGGAGAGATTTGAAAAAAAAAAAAAAAAAAAACAAAAACAAAAAATCGCATTAATCGGCTCATGGAAGATGAATACAACTGATTGAAATCGTGGATTTAATTAACGCAGCTTTTTAGCGAGTTGGACGTTTCTTTAGGAATTCAGAGGAGCAAAGTTTTGGGTGGGTTAGTTTCTCTTCGAGGCTTTTAGTAGGATGAGAGAGTAAAGCTAGAAGTCGCCAGCACGTCGCGCTACGTGCCGTAGCTCCCTGAGCTCATCAGTAACGATAGCGCTTTGCCATAACTGTTCCCATAATGGAATTCGTTAATACGAGATGTCGTTTGAGACACCTCGTTTCCGTGGTCTTACACGAGCCAGCTCCGCGCGTTCGATAGACGATTACAAACAAAAACAGAAATAAAAACGAAAAGATGTGCAATTTCCTCTCGAAGCTCTCGTGAGATTTTATTACGAGCAGGATACTGTAAACAAGCGACACCAATAACAAGACGTTCTATTTTTTTTTCTTTTTTTTTAATTGTTTTTAATCTTTGAAAAAACATATACGCATGTGCAAATATATACATTTTATTTAATCCGTACATACTATAGAAAAATATACATACACTAGACAAAAATGTAGTTAAATAAACTTTTTGAGAAGATAGTCGCTAGGTGAGTGTTTGCTTTTTGCCCATGCAAATTGTAAAAGAGACTGAGAGAGAGAGAGAGAGA
>QVNV01000079.1:0-51673 GCA_014825455.1 Pseudomyrmex pallidus | reverse complement strand
CTACAATACACTACACGCATGCTTTCAATCGGGTTTCCGCTATTATCTTTGCTCTCGATGGGAAAACAAAAGAAGACAAGGTTGATTGCAACGCGAGCGCGCAGCATGTTGTTAACGCGCGAAAAGAAATCGGTCCGGTGCGTGTTCGTTAAGTAAGCTTTCTCTCTCTCTCTCTCTCTTTCTCTTTTTTCCTCTTTCGTTGATTACTTCGAAATAAAAGACCGGCAACTCACCGGATGATTATCGTTACTCGGAGACACGTGGATGGCAATGAAAGTGACAGCGTGCGAGCGTGAACGCGGCGCCGCGCTCGAACTGACAGCTGCCAGAGTGCTCCGGACCGATCGGGAAGAGATCGGTAACGGTCAGGGAAAGACGTGCGTTTAATCGCATAAAAAATTATCCCTCTCGCGCGGAAACCGAGTCATCGATGAGAAAAAATCTCGGATGAGATTGACGCGAACGATAATAAGTTCTATGTACATACACGGAAAGAGGATGAAACATTCCCGACTACATACACGCGCTTAGAGAATTATCTTATTACGCGACTCGCGTGTTTACAACTCAGTCACCGGCAACGACATAAATCAAAAGCATCGCGGTATTACAAGGTTCGATGTATACGCGCACACGTGTGTGAACGCGATCCGCGGCGACCGCAAAAATTTGCTTATAATTTACAGTTGCGTAGTGAGAGAGAGAGGCTCACGTACATCTGTCGAGAGATGATCGAGACCGCGCGATTTCGTTTTGTTCTTGACGTGAATTTTTCGGACGTCCGCCCAGGAAGTTTGTAAATTTCGCGCGCGCGGATTTTGAACTTGCGAGAAACGCGTTCGTTTCTCGCAATCGAATGATTTCGTGTGCGCGACACAAGAAATCCTCCTCGCGATTATGTTGCCGATAACGCACCGTTCGCGGGATAATCGCGTGCAAATACGCAAAGCCGAGTAATTGCAAACAGTCTAATCTCAATGTGACATTGGCCGCTGTGCAATACGAGCGTGTATGTATACGTGTTCGGTTTATGCGGTGTATTGCGTGTTTGTGCGAACAGATAAGAAAGAGAGAGAGAGAGAGAGAGAGAAAAAGAGAGACTCGGAGGATTTCGCTTGAGAACCCGAGTTTCATAACTCCACACGCTCGAGAAACTTCGACATACCTCTCTTATCACACGGAATAACAGCCAAACTTGAGGAAAGAGTCAAAGCGATTTCTGTGCGCGTATACTTGCGGATTTCTAATCGCTTTTAAATAAACTTTGCGAATCGCGCGAGGAAAAATCGAACTAATGAGTTTGCCCAAATGATTCATAAAATGAAAACAAAAGATAAGAAACACTTGGAGAAATACAACTTTTGTGTTTGCGAAAACTTTGAGGAAAATCGAATTTCTCCGATCTCCGACACTACGTGTGAAGACCGCAGAAGAAGAGGAACGATGATAAGTCCGATTTTTTCGAATTTCTTGATGCCATTTGGTAGCTAAAATGGAGTATTTTAATTATCCGAGAGGGGAAAATTCTTGATTCCGAGATAAGAAGCATTTTTACAAAACGTGTACACACAGAGAAAATGCACGTGCGTTTCGAACTTTAAAATCGCTCTCCTCTAAAATTACGAAAATGTGACTTGTCAGGTTCTTCTCCTGTGGGGTCTTCATATGTGTATATAATATAAAATATAAATTTTAGCGGTGGCGGCGACGTAGCGGGTCAACTTCGCGAGCTTCTCTTTGTTCTTCCGTAAGCTTCTCGTTCCGTAAGGCACGAAGGCGCTCGGTTACGTTAGAAAGTCAGCGGGGGCACTTCTCCGCGCTCAGCTGCAACAACGACACAGACGGCTCTCTAGGGCCTTCTTTCTTTCTCTCCGCCGACGAAGAGAGACCTTAGCTATGCTTAGCACCAGCTCTCGGGTGGTTATTGCTCGCGCTCGGCGCGCCGCCGACTCGCAGATACCAATCTTGCTTCTTGACCTATATCCGCGTTTGCTGAATCCTTTGCGCAATCGACTCTGAAAGGCGTCTTCGAAAATCAGCGCGAGAAAACGCCAACGTTCGAACGATCGGCAAATCCGTTCCCAGGCGCCCGAGTGCGGCCGAATTGCGAAATTTGCGTAGGGTAAAACGCGCGCGAGTCTTCCACACGATGTATCGTCGTTTGTTTGATGCGATTTCGCGCACGATGTGTTCAGTTCTCGCAAGGAAGCTCTTCGAAAACTTTCGATATATCGCAGGAAGCTCGATACGATTTTTCAAACTCACATGGAATTGAACTTCTACTTGCCATATGTCTTGTATAATTTTTAAAGTAGCTTACGTACGTGTTGCTTGGCGGTTAATTATTTATTTTGTGAAATAATCAAGAAAAAACGAACAATTGACCGACAATTTCAAATTTCTCGTCGCGCAACGAGCGAAGCCCAAAAGAGTAGCTTTGCCATATAGCGAGCAGCAATCACGCTGCCACTTAAAATCTTCTTCAGTGGTCTTTGGCACTCCGAGGAAGGGATTTACATGCGTTTCACGGTGTCCAGCGTCGCTGACACGATTGCTACGCAGGCCCGAGAGACACGTAGAATGCGCGTCGCGTCGGTACGCATCTTAAAAGTCGTTACACACCGGTCTTCCTGCGGTCTCGCACTACCAACGATGGCGAGCATGCTATAGCGCGAGGTTAAAGATCTCTTTTTGTATCTTTTTTTTGTGCGAAATAAATTTGCGAGAATTTTCACGAAGCAGCGATACTGATCAAAGGTCTAATTACATAATGAAACAACAGGTTGTTAAAAATATAAATAAAAATTTAAATTCCACACACACACGCGACTAAAAAAAAATTTCCGGTTACGTATTTTATAATCTACTGCATAATGCATATGTTTTCGATTAAGCGATAAGTTTCCGGGTAAAAATACATAAGAAGTCTGACGTTTCCCAATGCGTAATCGCAAGCAACGTCCCGGAAAACGTTCGATTTTCCACACAAACAGGTAAATGAATTATTTCGCTAGACTGAGATTTTGCGCTATATATAAATATAAGTCTCGGACGTGTTTATAACTGCATTAAATTGCGTCGACATTACGTGACGCTGTGTGCCGTTGTGTATTGACCATTTGAATCGGTCGAATGTCATTCGACGCGGAATATTCCCAGCCGCGAAATGGTGCGGGACTTTCGCAGGGTCACTACTCTTTACAGGCTTACGTAACCGGTCGCTTGAGAAAGTGGCGCAGTGTCTACGTCGCCGGTTGTAAAATCCGCCGTCCAAATTTCTTACCATCATCGCGACGCGTCTGTCTGAGTCTTCCAAGAATTGTACGCGTAACCAGCGGAAACGAACCGAGGGACACAAGAATCGATAATGATCTTTTTTTTTCGCGCAATTAAAAAAAAAAAAAAACTTTTGTTCTTTCCATCTCACTCACGGGACAGTTTAATTATTTTTTTTTTTATCTGAGAGACAACCACATTGTACACATACAAATCGTTTAGTTTAATTATCGTGTCTTTTTTTTTTATATCGTGTACTGTATTTTTTTTTCACGCATTATATACGAAGGTAATAATTCGATGCGAGATCGAGTGCCAAGTTCACGTAGGTTGTCATCTCGGCGGCACGTAACGTATATCTGCGCGTTTCTCTCCCGCGTGGCTGCACCGTTGGAGATAATTAGAACGAAAGCTAAAGCGATATACGAGACGCTCGGCGTGGCGTCGAGGTCGCGCGAGCGCACGCGAGAGACGAAGCGAGGCGAGAGACGGACGGATGGTGAGACGGGGCGAGGTTCGCCAAGACTCGCGGCACACGCGGCCGAGCACCAAGGTTCGCCCGCTGGGCAGTCGAGGCCTCCGGAGCCCGTTTCCGTGTTCCGCGGCAAGGCAACGCCAGGGTACGTATAGTAAAACGGTGAAGGAGAGAGAGAAAGAGAGAGAAAGAGAGGACCCGGGGGCCCATACATCCAAGAGAAGAGTGAAGGAGGTAGGGCGGGAGAGCAGAAGGAACCTCGAAGGCCCGGGGCGCCCCGCGAGCGTAACGGTACATCGCGGAAGAGCAACGCGACGACGATAGCGCGGATATAGCCGAGCCGGCTTCAGCGGCAGCAACAGCCGGCAGCCTCCACCCAAGCCGAAACCTACTAACGCGCGCATCTCTATCCGCGCTCACGGGAATGCGTGCGATATACAACGCATCGGTGGATTATAATTCTTGAGTCACGAATTTGCGTACGTACGCACGAATTTTTGTTCTTTTTCGGTTTTTTTTTTTTAATTTTCTCACGCGCGTCTTGTCGAAGCCGCGACGAGACACGCGACGCGCGCGTCCAAGATCGAGCTATTAAATTCTCCAGCCTCATTAGTATGAAAAGCATGGCGTCGTTTCACAGTTATTACAGCGGATAGCACACGATGCTTTACAATCCGACCTCGGCATTAGCTCGCGCAATGCTAATGCGTATACACCGTGCGGCACTTGAAACTTCCGTGGTGGCTACAAAGCGTCTCTCTTTACGCTTTGCATTAAGTATGCAATGACACGATGAGGTACGGAGCGGTGCGGTGCGTCCTCTCCGCCACGGCGGCGCGTACACAACACGCTTATTGTATCTGCACGCACGACCGATTTCAAAAGAGAGAAACTTCTTTCTTTCTCCTCTCTTCCACATCTTCGGCTCCGTCCTCTCCTCCTCCTCCTCTCCTTTCCTCCCTCGCTGGGATTATCCCGCGCGAACGAACGCCGATAAAAAAAATATCGGCGCTAAACAGCGATAATTTTCCGGCGTTCGACGAGGCGCCAGCCACTCGGGGGAGAAACTCGAAGTCGAGTCACAAACAAGTCCGTATGCTTATATGAATGAACACGCGAATATGCAAACCGACATGAGATTCTGCTTTGTGAAATTTTATATTAATTAATTATTTATTCAAACATTCACTTCGGAAAAAATCCCATGAAGAGAATACAGAAAAGAAAAACTACGAAAAAAAAAAAAAAATTTACATATTTAGTATCAATTGCACGCGTCATTCTTTGTATTTCTCGATTCGATATTATCTGACCAAATGTACGGCGTGTCATTATCGCCATAATTTGTTTTTCATTTCGCCCAATGAAAAGGCAATCTCTCTCTTTCTCTCAGTACAGTTTCGCGAGGCGCATCCCATCGGCATATGGAAACTCTTCTCTCTGTGACCTGAACTCGCGTATGGTTCGCAAGTTAACCATGCGTACGAAGCGCACGTTGTCGGTAAATCATAGAACTGAAAGCGCAAAACGCGCAGAAGAGGAAGAGAACTAAATTTACATAGTCGAATGCGGCAGCCTCGCCAGATTTATTACGTGAAGCAAACGAAGCACGTGATTAGCGTACACTTTATAAGCTTGTTCGTTCATATTGCGAAATCGTTTTTTTGTTTGTTCTTAACGATTTTGTTGAACTATAAATACGAGCTAGAGAGAAATTTAATTCAGTAAAAATTGCGAACCGCGCTGCGTGTTTATCGCTAGATATGATAAAAAAAAAAACAACAAATAACGTTTGTTATTTGCGTTGAGAACAAGTCAGATATGCAATAAACTAGCCAAGATAAATTCGGTTTTGTGAATCAATGCGCCGCACATGTTCGTACGAAATATATTTTTTTTAGTTATTTTATTTGAAACGTGTAAATTACGCACGTAATAATTTGAAATAAATTCAAATTAAAAATTTATTTAGGATGCTTGGTTTGCATCATCACATATAGACGAAGTATCTAATTTACTTCCCAGCTTCTATAGAAATTAAAAAAAAAAAAACCCATTTTGCGAAGAAGACGCATCTTTCGGCCAGGAGTCAAACCCGAACCTTCCGCATTCCGTACAGGTGTCTTTTCAATTATTACATGTATTAATTTACATGTTTCGCATCAAACACAAAATTCCGCACGAACATCTAGCACAATGACTCACAAAATCGAATTAATCTTCTTTGAAATAGAAGCCGAAACTTGTTAATTCTGTAAACTCTTTTAACTTGTTGCCCGAATGAGTTTTGAAAATGATGTCTCTTTCGGTATAAATTTTTTTTAAAGAAACAGAAATTTAAAAAATATCAAAATTAATTTCCCTAATTTAAAATGCTGAATAAACCTTCATGAATTTTTACACGTTTTTGGCAACGTTTTAACCAATAAAAAATCGCGCCGGACATAAATGTCAGGGTTTTATTACAGAATTAAATTTACCGTGGGAATGTAATACTCGACAATCGAACTTAAATTAATTTTAACAATAAATTTTGCACGTGTGTGATTATTTATTATTTATATTATATATATATATTTTATATTATTTTTTTACTAAATGCGAAAATGTCGCTGCGAAGCATCAACTAACTAATGTTTCACTTCGCTTCATTTTATCCAAATTAAAATCTCTGGAAAGGAGAGAAGGGGAAACACATAGCGCGGTGTAACATTCACAAATTACACGAAAAGGGAGAGACGCACACAAACGCGGTCGTGTAAATGGAGATATCGGTACACAATAATGTTGCCGGAGTAATTTCCTGTCCGGACTGAAGGCGGGAGTTTCATTAGTTGGAAAGCATCGCGAGTCCTTCTTTATATTATCAAAGTTTCTGTGCGGCTTATTATAGCTCATTTTGTTTTTGCGCAACGTGCGCTCTATATTCGTTTGCCGAAATAAAAGACGGAGTAAAAAAAAAAAAAAATAAGTAAAATAAACGAAACATATAGAGAAAAATCAAATGAAAATTGAGACAAATTCGCAGCTATTGCGTCCCTGATTGTATAACGCGCGTTATAAGCCAATTTTCTTCTATAGTTTCAATTTCCTTTACACAAGAAACCTTCGTACACCGACTCCTTTTCTGGTTGGTATATTAACTATCCCACTTCTCTGTGTAACGCGCACATCACAGAATGACGGTGAGTTGTTACACGCGAATCTTAAAGAGCGAAAGATTGAATGGCCGGTGTATGTCGAACGAGTAACGGTCTCTTTGCGGTTGATATTCCTTTTTCATATGCCCCATGGCATAGCTAAAGACGCCCGTGCTGCGTCGCATCCGCTATCGTTACGTCTTACCTTAGACTCGCAATAAAATTCAATAGTCAAAGTTTTGTAATAAACATTTTTCTTTTTTTTTCACAGCTTATACACATTCTTATTCTCCTATGTGGAACGATCGACTGATTGATTGATATTGATCGATTGTTTGCTTGATATTTAGCTTCGAGATATAATTCCACTCACTCAGGCGCAGGCCTTACAAAAGCTGTTTGCAAATTTATGACTGAGAACACTTGACTGAGAATTAACGAGAAAAAACGCGTGACAATAAAATATCGGGTTCAAAAATAATTTTTTTTTAACCGGTTAAAAACTGCAATTATTTTTGCCGATCTAACAAAGAAAAATAAAAAATAATTACCAATATCAAGTTACTGAAAGAAACTCTATTAAAAATAGATATTGGCAATTAACAAAAAAACAGAAGAGGATGAGAGATAGAGAGAAAGAAATAAAGAGACAGAAGTTCAATCGAAAGATTAACTTTAAATTTGTTGAGAAGAAATAAATGTCATCGGACCAAGAGTCGGCGCTTTACACGTGCAACCCCCTCAGGATATGTCGGGTGTAATCGTCTCGGGCGCGTTCGTATTTTTCACGCTTCGCGACGCGCATCATATCTGTTTCCTGGCGATCGTGTAACGAGCCTACGCGATTGTTAACTACCGAAACGCTTTAATAATACGCGCGCGGCTCGGAGAATCACAGTGGCGATTTTGCATGACGAAGCGCGACCATTATCATGTAACGTGATTCGGATATCTCCGATATAAGAATATCACGTGCGCGGCATAATAACGCGAATAGAATAAACTCCTAATAAAAATTCGTCGATAAGTTTAAATTGCGAAATGCGGCGTTGGCGCGGTTGTGTGTCGCACAACAAACAAAAATAAAAAAAAAAAAACAGAAAGATTTAAAATCGTCGTTTATAATTATACGCCATTTATAATCACGTCGTTCGACTTTGTCTGAATCAATCAACATAGTTGTGCGGCGACCAGGCTTACCTAGTTGATTTCTCTCGATATTGATTATACGCGTATCCAGTTGCAATTTGAATAAAAACTGATCGAACAAGCGACAAAGTGACGATAATTATGTTTGCGTAGCAAGTAATTTTGCACACTAATTCCTAATAATGAAAGAGAGAGAGAGAGAGACACGTACTTGGAACTGAAAAAGAAATTTGTTGAGAAACGCAAAATGCGTTTTATCTAAATAAATATTTATCAACTAAACATTAGTCTGATACACGGAAAAAAATATTTGCTATAATAATAAAAAATTAGTTATTAAGTTTATTGTTAAAATTTTTGCTAACAAAACATTTTGTTGATGAAAAACATGAAGGAACTATATCTTTTTTTAGTGCAATTAAGTGAATGTGTGTTGAATCAAACAACAAATTTTTTTCTCAGTGCAAAAAATCGAGTAAACATCGAAGTTACTTTGTTTTCCGATCCTCACGTTCGATTGTGCGCGTTCGAAACGAATCGATCTTAAAAGGCGAAATATATATTCGGCGTGGACGCGGAATTGATCGAGATTGAATGCGCGCGCTACAACAGGGCGTGCGCGCAGCTCTTCTACGTTATTTTCCATACACACGTATACAAATCTATTATGGCCGATACGCGAACAATAACTCTTCTTCCACTCTCGGCATTTAATGGCCGGCCGTCTATTTATCGTGGAGGAAGAGGAAGCGGCTGATGGGTAGATAGGTCGAGCGTTTTGTAACTAATTTCGCGAGTAAATTGTCCGTAACATTGGTTTGGTGCACTCGGACTTTTAAACTAACGACGATAGCTCACCGGGGGCTGGAACTGTGTCGGCGTGCCAACGCGTGAATCCTGTATTGTATATCCCCGCGATCGGGATTTCGCGAAGAGAGGCCGAAACGCCGCAACTTTATTCGACGCGAGCGCAATGGAGTCCTAATAGCAATTGTCCCAACGACATCGGATATTTATTAGAAGAAATAATTATTATACACCGCCGAGAAAAAACAAAACATTGCAATGTTCACAAAATGTATTTAATTCGCAGTCGCGATTGTTACTTGAAGTACTTGTTTTTTTCACTTCAAGTCTACAAGAAGCTTAAAATAACACAATGTTTTTTTTAGATTAACGAATATTTGATTGTGATAACTTTTGACCGCGCCGCAAGTTGTTGACTTCAAACAAGAGTTTCACCAATGTTTTTTCTCAGTGCAGATATTAAACAATTCTCATTGTTTTAAGCACTTTTTGAGATGGTTTTGTTTTTAATATTAGTCCCTAACTCTTTACACATATAAATACGTTGTTGTAATTATTTTTTTAAATAAGTGTCCGGCCATTGGTCCAGTTACAAATAATGCTCTCGCGACATAATGATCAAGAGTTAAAGACCCGAAAACTCTGTCTTCGCACTTCTCTCATCTTTGGAAGGTTTCCTGACCGATAACCGGGAGCAAAACCGGAGCAATTTTCACAAAAGTCGCCATTACACTATTACGCACTCTGACTCGCGTGAAACATTACAAATCGCAGCGACGATTGCCGCGGAAAACTAAGCAACGTTGAAGGGGAAAATAACAACCGGTGCATACATATGAAAATTTGCACAACGTGCTCGAGCGTAAAATAATAGCGGCGCGGAAGCAAAGTAACAATATAGAATATTTACGCACGTTTAATGCGCACGGCGTTTTACGCGCGCACGCGTTTGTACGTACATTTCGTTTACAATTTCTGAAACAACGCTCGGCGGGCTTTTTCACGCTTGAGCTGATAAAATTTGATGTTACAAAGACTGAAAAATAAAAGAAATCTTCTTTTCTTCCATATTTCTTCTTTCCGATCGACATGATATTTCATTCATACGTTGAATAATTTTTTTTCGCGCGCAACATAATAAATCGTATCCGAAGTGAAAAAAAAAACATATTCTTTTAACATTCTCTTCATCAATGTCAGCATTTAATTAATTAGTTACATTGCGCGATAATTCAATTAAGATCCAATTAATTTACATCTTTGCGCGAAGATGAGAGTCAATCGTTGATCTGTCGAGGATGATGTAATAAAAAAAAAAAAATAAAAAAAAATAAAAAAAAAGAGTACAAACCGCAAGAAAGGTTTTTTTTGTGCAAACTCCATTGTTGAAGTATACAATTCCGACGATAGGCAGTCGACCTCACTGAGTAGGTACGTACAAGTATAAGCATACATGTAAATGATTGCACACCCACTCGCGCGCGATTCGACGTGAGTCACTGACTAGCGGTTATGGATAATACAATGACGAACGAAAGAGCCCATCGAAGTCATTGCAAATATCCGAAAAATACCAGTTTCGTTGATACAATCAATGACAACACAAAATGACAAACGATCTTAATATCGTCGATTTATAGCTAAAAGCGCGTTGTGCGCGTGTGACGAACAATAATATTCGATTCCTCTCTCGTTGAATCTCGGAGATGTGAGATTTACAAGTTTATCATTAACCTCTCCGTTCCCCGCGCTAACTCGCGTTTCCCTTCTTTCCCTCCACCCCGTCCGTGTACTTGTGCGTATACACAACGGCTGAAATAATCAGCGACGGAACGGTAATCGTACGCAGTTTTGAAACGAAGGGCGGTGAACCGTGGAAATGGTTCGTCCGGTGGTGGTTGGGATGTCCTTTCTGGCTCGGGCGGCACAATAATCGTGGATTTCCGTCCGCTTATTATCTTACACGCGTCACAATGCGTTTAGATTGCGTCCGAGGGTATCGGCTAATTACCGGTCGCGATCTAGTCAAGCGTTCCTGCCTGCGACGATAGCGTGAGACCGAGATGCGTATATGTATCTCGAGCTAATCTATATATTTATTTTAATATTGCTATTATATATTTATATTATTTTATTTAGGAGAATAGCAAAAGAGTATCTCAAACATGCCGGACATATACTTTTGCGAACAGATTCTTCGGAGCAATTTGATCATTTTTGTCCTCTTTCTCTTAACGAGAACATTTACAATCTTGTACATTGCTCGGAGCTTGTTTAGTTGTCATAAAGTTACCTGTTATCTCGAGTTGCTCCGGAAAAAAAAAACTATATTTTTTAATAACCTTAACGCAAGCGTTTACACAGCAATATCCACAGCAGTATCCACGGTCGGAAACACAAGTAACCTCTTAAACGTCTATATCATGTGTTTTTATTTCTATATATCAGCGATATCGTTCGCGGTGGTGTTTTTTTACATAAAGATAAAATATAAATTAATTCCTATAAAATCGAAAGGTTTCTATTATACTCGCGGCAACGAGTCGCGATATTACACGCCAAACGTGGTTATCCAGAAGTCCCTAACGGTATTAAAAACCGGTCTGCGCGACTTAAGATAATGAGGTGTTTCTTGCGCAAAATTAGACGCAGATCGACATTTTAGCCGGACCAGACCCCGAACTGTCGCGCGCATTTCTCTTTCAAGAAAAAAAAAAGAAACAATCATCATGACCATGAAAAACTCGATGACTGACAATCGGCCTCGCAGGAGCTTATGAGCCTGTCACGATTACAAAACTCGAATAATTTACTTGCGCGCGAAAGCAAATAAACTCGATTCAAGATACTTGTATAAAAAAAAAAATCACATGTTTTTTCAAGCCGAAACACATCCGCGGTTAAAAACGACTTTCCCGAGACACACTCTGGTGTGTGCGAAGTTAACAAGTTCATTAACGAAATAGCGACCTTTACGAAAATTCTCTCGAACTTCGAACGGAACGACCTTCGTAATGTGAAAAGTACACGCTCTCGTTCGTTGCGTGAGAGATCACACGGATACGGTCACGCACGCACGCACGCACACGCGTGCCACATAGATAACCTCCTCTCGGTAAAGGTAGAAAAGAGAGACATACGAGACACGACGCGTGTGCCAGACGGACGGCGGGGTATCAAAGGATATTTACCCTGTCAACAGCGTGGCTTTACGCTGGCGGAGACGCCGCTAACATCTATAAGGGGAGAATACACAGTATACTCACTCGTACCGAGATAATAGTAATGGGTATTATTACTCCCGCTCTATTATTTTACGATCTAACGCTTCCCGGGAATTGATACATTATCGTCGAGCGTTGCGGAGCGACGAGGACGAGTCGCGCCGAGTCGAAATAAAAACCGCGCGCATGATTGACGTTAGAGAGAGAGAGGAAATGATTAAGAACATAAATATATATCCATCATTTTTTTTCCGTCTCGTTATCTCTTCCCCGATACACACGTCGTCAATGTACATACAAAGTTGTACGTCAGTTTTGCGCTAATGAAAAATCGACATATCGCGGAAACTTAAATCGCGGCAGCTTTCGCCGCTTCGACTTGAACTTCGAATGTACGTGTGATTAGAACGAGCTGAGTTAAATAACTGAGATTTCGGACTAATTACACCTTCCAAATTTTTTTTCCTCCTTTTTTTTAACGTAACCGCAGAGAGTCGATAATGAATATATTACACATCCGGCGTAGAATTGACGGTTGTGATACAACTCGTTGAAAACCTGTAATCTCCTCTGTGTGTACGTATGATTTATGACAAATCTTAAAAACCACACCGCAGCCTGTACAGAACGACATTACGACGGTTGTGTGCTATGTGTCGATGTTTTAGATCGGTTATTACAAAAGGAGAAGAAATTGAGCAATTGTTCTCTCGCACGTAAAGTAATGAACTCACTTTGTAAGCGACGCTCGGCACACGTTACCGCTTAATTAAACTAACATTTGCGTCATCGATATTGCACGCATAATGAAGTTTCGTTCAATCAACGTGAGGACTCTCTGGCGTCTGCCAGGAATACGTAAGTTACGTAAACAAACCACACATTGTGCTTTTCCTCGGAATTAATTCCTATTTTTCGATCAAGTTTTCTCAACTTTTTATCGAGAAATCTGGATGATATATCTTTTTCCTTCTAATTGTGTAACAGAAAAAAAAACATGGACTATTTATTACTCCAATATTTCCTGTCTCGTTATATCGATCTTTTCAGTTATTAAACTTGATTCTACTAAGAAATTTTTCTTTCTAAGAAAAACTATGCTCTACTCTCTCTCTCTTTCTTTCTCACGCCAGATTTCAAATATTACATCAACTTCGCGCTACCTCATTCACGGCGATACGACGATTTTGCGTTCTCACACGGTTATCTATTCGGTAAACATCCATCCGGATAAACACACACATCTTTCGTCATATTTATTCATCACGTCTAAACATACAATATCAATACCATACGATGATTCTCACTCACCTGCATCTGCAGCCACGAGTAATCGATGTACGCGGTGGTGGTGGCGGTTACGGCACCGGTGATCCCGGTTGAGCAGGACGTCGTCGACGAAGAAGATGACGACGACGACGAGATCTGCTGCCAGGTGTCCTGCGCGCCGTCGCATCCGAGAACGGTCGCGAGGGGCCCGTCGGGTTGCGCCCGATCGGGCACTATCTGATCGGCGGCGTATTGATGGGCGGCCACGTAGGGCGGCTGTAACGTCGACGGCTGGATGCCGACGGCGGACGGCAGGGACGCCGGATGAGGATGCTGCGCGACAACAACCCCCGTGGCGGCTGCGGCACCGGCGGGCAGACAGCACACACTCGCGTCCATCCGTGGCAGCGTCGACGGCGGCGGCGGCGGAGAGTCGTAAAAGCGTAGCTGCTCCGGCTCCAGCTCTGTCGTCGTTCTGCCGAGGGTCAATCCGCACGGCACCATCCAAACTGCCTCGCGCCCGCCGGCCGACGGCTACGAGGATCTTCGCCGATCCTTCCGCGCGAAGTCCTTGACGATCCTTGAAGATCTTTCTTTCGAATTCTCTTCTCTTCTCTCTCTCTTTCTCTCTTCCTCTTCAGATAGAT
The DNA here is from genome assembly GCA_014825455.1 of Pseudomyrmex pallidus. Lineage (NCBI taxonomy): Eukaryota > Metazoa > Arthropoda > Insecta > Hymenoptera > Formicidae > Pseudomyrmex > Pseudomyrmex pallidus. The sequence goes on along the minus strand of QVNV01000079.1, from coordinate 37,686 downwards.
TGAAGAAGTGAAAGTTTTCGACGTGACGTTCTCATCTTCCGGCGGAAGCGCAACGAGGAGGAGTCCGATTCGCAGCTTCTTTGGATAATCCTTGTATCAGGAATTCACAAATCACTCTTGTCCCTTCTGACGGACTGCGATGAAAGACCTCGAGACGACGCTGGCATCTTCCGCGGAGACAAAGGATATTTCTTTTTCTTTTTTTTTGTTTTTTCTTAAATCTTCTCTCTTTAAAAAACAGATCTCTCGAAGCAGAGGACGGACACTGTCATTTTTTCGTGACTGAATTTTTTCACGATGCCGCTCTTTTTGATTCACATTGCGACCGTTGACTTTATTGTTTTCCGTCACAATCTTGGATAGTTTTTGCTCTTCGGATTTTAATTGCAATCGGGAAGAATCGGAGATGCTTGGCATGTATTTTCTTTCCAGAACGGTGTTTGCTTCGTTCACCGACAGAGATTCATCTTATCTCACGGTGCCGCACTGAAAATCGCGTTTTTTTTACCACGGTATACGCGACAAGGAGACTATCGCAATCGATCATGTGTATCGGAATCGCGTCGACGACGTCCCGCGCAACGTCAAATCCAACGAGTCTCGTGCGCGAAACTCTGTTCCGCACCAGACAATCGAGCGCTTGTCGAACTTCGCTGCGAACATTGCGAGGATTGATTCGTTATAAATTGCTTTTCGTATTACGATCGACGACGACGACGTTGCCGCCGACGTCGCTGTCGAAGAGCATCAACGAGAGAAGAGAAAAGAAACTTCCGACTTCGAGCTCGCACCGCGAACAGTCATTGACGATATTATCTCGAGTTCTCGCGGTAACGCGGCGCGACATGAACTGAGACATCGGTGTTCTCGAAAAACAAGTCCGATCGGCTCTCGATATCACTTCTCTGTGTATTCACTGGAGACCGATATTAAAAAATTCTAGTTTGCCAGTACGATGTGTAATATTCAGCGGATCAGCATCGCTCGTCGGGATGCTCTTCCTCACTCGTGCAACATCTTTCTCCTCGTTCGAACAGCCACTTCTCGTTAAAGCACCTCTGCGCCCTCGCTCCGATTGACACTCGCGACGTACGATCGAACACGCAGTCGTTTTCGGATGCGATTTTCGCGCGCGACACACGAGATAAAACTCGTACGAAGAACGTAAACATTCATCGGGAAAAATATCGCGTCGAGATATCGAAACTGAAGCGCGCGCGCGCGCGAGCGAGCGGGCGATCGAGTGCGGCCGATGATCGTGGTCGGCCACCACGAGATCTGCGAAATGACGTTTCTCTGATGGTGACAGCGCGCACTCCCGTTAATGCGTTGACGCGCGCGTGTGCTCGGTGAGGACCACGAGGCGAGGGCGGCGAGAGACGGAGAGACAAAGTAAAAGAAAGAGAGAGAAAGAGAGAGAAAGAGAGCAGAGGACTTACGAAGAGGCGAGGGTGGTGATGGTGGTGGTGGTGGTATTGCGCGGTGGTGGTGACGGTGACGATGGTGGTGGAAACGTCGGTGATATGGAGAGGCGAGGGTGACGGACAAACTGCCGCGCGCGCACACTTTGACTCGGTGCGCTCCGCGTATTGTCGCGGTTTCTGTCACGGATGCGCATGCGTGACTGCGTGTCGTCAAGGCAACGGTTCCAGAGTAACTGCCTGGTTGAACGCAGCCCTCCGCGACTCGCGTGTCGCTTCTCTCTTTTGCGCGCGTGCTCGCTCTCCTTCTCTCTCTCTCCCTCCCACCCTTTTACTCTCTCTTGCTCTTCCCGCGCGCGCGCTTGGCTCACGCCCCGGGCGCGACCGATTCGAGCGGTTCTAGGCGGCCATCGAGCACACGCCCCCGTCCCGACACCGTGAATGCTGCTCTCCCTCACTCTCCTCCTCCCCCTCTCTCTCTTTCGATCTCTCTTTCACGTGTAGATTGCTGTTTTTCTCCCTTTTCTTCTTCTCTCTCTTTTTCTTCCGCCGTCTCTCTCCGTTTTCATATCGACAGTATCTTCAGTCTCCTACGATTCCGTCGTCTCGATCGAACGCGCGTTCGGCGAATCATCGCGTCCTTATCTCGCCGCGCAAAGATACACACGAGACAAATGCTGCCGCCCGCGCGTCTCGACAGCGCGCGATTATCGACGCGAGCTATCGAGAGCTCCCTTCCCTTCTCTCCACCTACCTTCTTCGACTTTGGCACACTTCTGTGTCGGCGCCTATCTCCCTCTTCCTCTTACCACCCTTATTGCGCTTTCCTTGTCGTCTCGTACGTCGTCTGCACTTACTTTCTTCCACTGCGTCGAACACCCTTCTCCCTTCTTCAGGTACAAATCATCCCTTACACGCTCCGCTGAACTACTTTAACGTCTCCCCCGATATGTGATGCAATCGATAGTGTCGTTCGCGTGACTAATTGCAAATTAAGAAAATGAACGAGATACGCGCGCCAAACGCTTTGATGATTTCCGACTGTTTGTCACTGCTATCACTTGATGCCGAAAGACAGAATGAAATAAAGAGAGAGACGGAGGGAGAGAGAGATGCTTTACGCGATACAACATGTGATATACAAGTAGAATATATAACAGGTTCGAATCACTTTCTCCGACAGAACGAGAAAGTCGTAGAGGCGAAAATTTTCACCCGAACTGACCGAAGTTTTGCGAAACAACGAGATTTCTTTGTGCGATATGAAAAACAAAGAAAATTAAAAATTCGAATATGCTCACGCAATAAAAGATTATATCTGCAATGTGTGTACGTTTAAATTTGCTCTTCGCTTCTTCTCACACACGCAATACATACTTTTGCTTAAAAAAAAAATGTAAGAATAAAGAAATTTTTATTTTACTAAGACTGAGAAAATTTTTTTTTTATTTTTTATGAGCGCAATCGGAACCGCGCGCGCGTGACCCACGTGCATTGGTCGCGAGTCGCGAGTTACTCGATTTATCCGCGGGTGCGACACGCTTCTCTCGCGATATTCACGCGCGCCACAATCGCGCGCGTACACACAGAAGAAAGAGAAGCGGCGGCGGCGGGACACACGACGCATGCATCTCCATACTCCCTCCGCCCCCTCTTTCCTTTCAGCCGCGAAGAGGCAGAAAAGGTTCCCTTTCTCTTTGGATTGTGAAACGATTTTCTATCGCTTTAGCTCTCCGCGCGCGGCGGATTTATTATATATGCAATGGGTTACGCAAATTACGACAAAGTGCAAATATTTCACATGACCTGCACCTGCGTGACTCCCCTTTCTACACGTGATCGTTTAACCAGGCACGTGAATCGTGACGCTCGACTGTGTGTATGAGGGGTAATGTAACGTACGTGCACGTTTCTTGTGCACATGTGTTGTTTACGAGCGCGCACCGCTCTCGAAATTCCGACGAGCTTCCTGAGACCGGGAGTCGCCCGTAATTTCTCCCAGAATATAATACGTAATGCGCGCGCGCACACACACACACATAGCCGCGAATTACATCTTCGCGTAACTCTGAGAAGAATTTCCAGGGCAAACCAAATTACCGCGAGAGATAATGAGCGCGATTATGAGTTTCGGAAACTTCTCTTTCTCGTTTCGTCTCGCGCAAAAAAAATACGGCGCCGCATTATTATATTTATTCTGAATTACCGCATTTGTATGTGTGTGTGTGTGTGTATGTGTGTGATCGCAAAGATATTACATTGATAATTCTTGAATTTCGCACACCTCACCGTGTGTAAATTACATACTGCTAATTCGGCGCACACGAGCGTTGAGAATTTCAATGCTCGGAGTATTCTCTTACAATTAGTTGCTAGACGCGAGGTGATGTGCTCCTGCTGCTGCTGCTGCACGCCGTTCCGCTCCCCGCTCGTGCGGAAGCGGCGCGACTTATGAATGGGAGTAGTACTCGCGCCTATTGGCCGCATCCGATAGCCAATGGGTGCCCCGGCTTACTCGACGAAAGTCAAGCGAAGCGAGATCTCGTGTCACATCTCGTGCGTGTATATACATATGTAGAATGCGCACATATCGATACTTTCGCGCGCGACGAGATCGCAATGAAATTGAAGTCGATCGATTTGATTTCGTTGAGATAACGTCGCGTCTATTAAAAACTTATCGACAATCTCGCGTAATGCTCCTCGAGTCATTACTCAAACTCGAAGAGACTTTTACGCGCCTGAGAAATACGCGCGAAAGAGGAACGCACTTTACGTGAGCGTTACTCTCTCGTTGTTTATTGTCTGACCGTCCTGTTTTCACGATAGATTAGAGAATTTTATCGCTACATTACGTCAATCGAACCATGTTGCGGTGAGAATTTTATGGAAAAATGTTACAGAATTCAACGAATAATGACAATATAAAATATATAATCGTTATCATACACACATACACGCGCTCAAAAAACATTAAGATGAAAATTGACAATTGCAAAATGGTTCGGACTACGTTTTTATTCAATCGAATATGTTGCGCGCGGTTTTTGATAAAAAGAAATTCTAGCAAAAGCAAATCGCGAATGATGACAACAACAAAATATACGTGACTTTTGCGGTCGTCACTAGTAATAAAATCGGTACGACACGTAATAGGGAAGGAAGAAGGATGGGTCGCGCAACATTAGTCGTGCGTATGGCAAATACCGAACGGCAATTATCCGCTTAACTTATGGAAAGTATAGGGAACGGACGCGCGCGGCGACGGTTCTTATGACAGGGAAGTGCGCGAAGTTTTCTCTTCTGGGTACGTGTCCAAGGTGACTAAGCCTCGCGAGATGACACCATATCCTAATGATGGATACAAGAGTAAGCGCGACATTTGTATTACACGGTATCGGATACACACCGCGCTGCTTTGTTAACGGCCGCCTTTCATACGCGCGCGAGCGAGCTGCGTTTACGCGTATTTATAGACTGGCGTCATCTATCAATTAGTCGACTCATAGCCGTTTGTTTCCTCGCGCTGTATTTCGCACCGCGCGCTCGTGATTGCGGTGCAATTACGAGCGGCAATGTGCGAGTTACAGTTTGTGTTTCCATCATTAAGTTTGTGAATTATTCAACGCGTCGCTTTACAGGTGGTAAGAATGTGGTCTTCGACTCGCCGTGCGGAATTCGACTTTTTTTTTAACACGAACGAACGTTTGTACACGTTAATCACTTAATATTTTATTATACCTTAATATTTTATCATATATATATATATATTCTATATATATGTTTGTATATTTAAAATATATAAAATTTAAACTTTTTCTGATTCTATTCACATATTTTGCAACGCTAATTCCTATAAGCGTGCCACATATATATTATGTACACACAAAATTTCACTGATTTAAGCGAATCAATTTCAACCCCACACATCGCCATACTTGTTAGGTTTTCCTTGTATCGGTGGCGAATCGGCGGGCGTGGAAAACTGTTTAATCGTTTCCGCTGGAGAACTTTCCGGCGCTTTAGAAGCGTACCATTGCTTGTTTTTCTTATTAAACTCTTCTCTATTTTTTTGTCTCAGCTCGTCGTAACTGACGCCTCTTTGCTGTAGATTTATTGGTTCAGTTAGATCGGTCTCCTCGGAGCGAACATCACCTTTAAACATAATTTGTTAGTTGTAATTATCACGTAGATTTGTAGAGAGAGACTAAACACGTTTTTTCGAAACCAAACTCACTACTATCATTAAAACTAGAGTATGAGTCATAAGAAGTCATCGGCGGATAATCGTCAAAGACTATTCCGGGAGATGATTCAGATTGCACATTTGGCGATTGAGAACTTTGATACTGTCTCTCACTGTAAACAAAAATAAACATGCAAACAGGTTTTGCCACAAACTGTCAACACAGAAGTATAAATAAAAACCATTCGTAAACAATATACCTTATGAACCTATTTCTTCCGTAATAACCCATCTCTGACAACCTATCCTTGAGAGTACTGTTTGGCATAGACGCCACTTTATCTATGCAAAACTTGGCGGCAACGAATCTGCTGGATACGAAACCCAACATACTACCAATTCCAGCAGCGTATTTTGCATATGCACGAAACGGAGTCACTGCGAAAATTCCATATCCAACAGCTCCACCGACAACGGCTGGCATGATAATACTTGAATTTTTCATGCACGATTGAAATACCGCGATCTCCTCCGGTGTCAACGACACTCTCTGCGCAAATTAGATGACATAAATTTGCAAATGAGTCTTTAATTAGTTACATATATTGAGCTCCAGAACTATATTTTAAATTACAACGCACTTCTTGTACTCGATACGATTAATATATCTACATAGATATAAATAAATAAAAATACATGTTAAATAGGGGAGTAGACACTCGATCTCTAACCTAACCTGCATCTGTCTATCCATTCCATAATCCGGTTGTTGCACATCAGTTACGGTAGCCGCCATTTTTCACGACTATATCGAATAATATTTTCAGTCACATTAAACACGGGAAAGAGATAAAATCTGTATTCCGTAAAGAATATTGATTAACATTAAAGTGTGAAAATGTAAACAGTATAGTTCAAGTTTCGTATGTTAACGAGACGCATGCGCGTACGTAAATACGCAGCAGTATACGTCCATAGATGATATATGATACTATAGAAATCAAACTAATCGCGCCGATCGAATCGGCCAATCGACCAACGTGATTGGTCAGTTTCACAAGAACTGCGTCTTGCAGTTAATGTGGATCGGGCTTAACTATCAAGTCGTATCACGTAGGACTCTGCTCTCTCATGTTTTCTATGTTTCGTGATGACAGGACGGTGACCCCTCGTTTAATAACATGTGATTTGTGTGAATGCACGAGATAATAACAAAACCGACAAATAATACAAACGTGATACAGAAATAAAGGAATAGATAGACACAGAATCAAGTTTGTAGAACAGGTAAATTATTAATATACATAATGTACAAATTGTCACATTATTAACAAGAAACACTTTTTTAAGAAATTGGATTTGTAACTGACAAAACAAGAAGAAACTTTATTAACTGCAATTCTCTGACAATCAAATTTATAAACATTAAATATACTGTAGATCTTTTATTTGCGTTTTTATGTATGAATTATAATTTACATGTGTGTGTTGCTCATTACACTTTTACTTACTAATGTTATATATCTTTTTTATTTAGTCAAATTTCACAATGAGTCAGATGAGAAAGGATCAGTCTAATTTTATGCCATCAAGTTGCAAAACTAAAGGTTAGTTCATGAATTATATCACTTATTTTTATGTAGAAATTTTTATAAATTATCAAAGTACATGCCAAATAACTACTTGCTTTATTTTGTATTCTAGTGCGAGAGATAAGTCAACCTGTAAGACTTGTACAAGGTCTCAGTGGCAAAAAATCACAAGATGATCAAAGAAGTAAACTTTCAAATTTTTTTTTACGCGCATTAAAATATTGCTTACATATAACTTGTTACACACAACATATTATTTGCAGATCCAACCACAAAACTGAGTCAACCTGAAAGACTCACTCCTTACAGAAAAAAAGGGAGTTGCAAAAAAAGTGAGTAGCATACACATATGTATATACAACAAGTAACTAAGTTTGTTGATTTGCTATATAATAGATATCTATATGTAACTTTTATATATTATTTGCAGACTTAACTGTTACGCTAACTAAGCCTGAAAGACTTACTCCATATTTGAAAAGTGCACAGAAAAGTTGCAAGAAAGGTAATCTCAGATAGTTGTTCTTTCTTTGTCTATTATATATCTTACCATCTGTGTACACATGTATGTAATTTTTGTGTGTGCAGACACTCTCCTTCAGAGCGATACAAAAAATGCAAGAAGAAATTTGAACTTTTATGTAAATAATAGTCCAACAAGAAAAAAAACAAAGTTACATGATAGAAGGAGCTTCTTAATGCCACCTAACACTATAAAAGATACATATGTCAAAAAAAGACAAAGCTTTATATTGCCTCAATGTCAAACATTAGCGACGACGTCTAGGATCAAAAGTCCTAGATCACCCGAAGAAACGTGTTCATCTTCAACAAAAAATGTTTGTTTCAATATTACACACGAAAAGAGTAACGCAACGCCAGTTATACGACACACTTTGTTGCGCATACCCACTACGATTGATGAGTCCGGTGTACTGAGTATTGAATGTTCGTCTCCCGTTTGCACACCGAGAAACGATGATGTCCAAAAGAAATTAAGCTCCGATAAAGATTTTCGCATTACCGTTTGCATTAGTCCAAAAGTAATTAACACCTTACAATCTTTTGAATCTAATGCGAACAAAGTAACAAAAGAAACACATTCAGTAAACGAAACAGAGAAATTCGCACGTACTGTGAGTAATCAAGAGGGAAATGCGCATTCGTCGTTACAAATTAGCAAAACGAAAGCCGAGGAATGCATGCCTCTGCTGTGCAATACTACCGATTCTGACGAATTTGTAAGTCTTCGTAAAACAGATCTTACAGCTCTAGAACACAAGTTGACATGTCTCATCGGTAGATTGAAAGAAGATTTGTCAGAATTAACCGCAACTACAGATACAATATCTAAGATAAATGCAGCAGGTGAATTAAAAGACAAAAAGATGAACCAGCAAACAACTGAAAATTTAAACGTAATCATTGAGGTACCTGAAAGAGATGATAATCTTGAAACGCAAATCAATCTTGAAATTAATAAAGAAAATGAAAATAATTCAAATAATATAAAATGCTCAGAAAACGATATCGAATTCAAAACGAGAAGACGTTCTGCACGTTTGATGGCAAAGTCTTTAAACAGTTTGTGTGATTCTAATCCCAATGATAGTTTCTTAAATTTAGAAAATGAACTGAACATTGTACATGCCAACTCTAACATAAAGTATACACCTGTTAAAAGTTGTAAGTATCCTGATGTTGCCAAGTATAAAAAAATAAAAGGAAAGCCTATGAAGGAATATCTGGCATTGAAATCACGCATGAGCTGTTTGTTGACACCTAAGACACCTAAGACACCGAGATCATACAATTCGAATTTGGGACACATATGTCTCGAAAACGGTAACGCAAAAGCGAAGATATCGAATAAATTGTTCTCAGAACTTAATAACTTATATGCGGATTCGCCAGATTCATCGTAATTTTACATGTGTTTTATATTATTATAAGCCAAGGGTCTCATCATCTCCGATTGAACTAATCGGTCCATTATCATATCAAATATGATTAATCGGGTCTTCTAAACGACTAATGCGATTGTAGTCAATTGAATAAGTGGCAGATTAAGTTAATCGGAGATGGTGAACCATGTGATTTTATACAAATAATTTTATATATATAGATATCATATATTTTACGTATTATGTATTAAATTATTATATATTATAAGTAAAAAAAAGTAAGAAGTAATAAAAGTAATAACAGTTGTAATAAAAAAAAAGTTTTAATGCAAATTTGCTTTATTTGCTATATGTATACAATCACGCTGCGCTCAAAGATAGAATGTAAAAAAGTGCAATCAAACGTGCGTAATACGTATGTACAATACACGTTAAAAATTGCATGTACAGTGGACAACAATGATTCGCGGAATTGGTTCGAGAGCAAGGAGAATCGCTCGGATCCTTGCGGATCTTTCCGCGAATCATTGTTGCCCACTGCACCGTATGCTCCGGAGTATGACGGAATATTCCGAGGAATACTTCGTGTATAATAAGAGCATATAATGACACAATCCGATTCGTGCTTGTATTTCCGAGGCACATGCTCGTCCGCGTTTGTCCCCGATTGTTGATTATGTCATGCGTTTGCTGCGCGATATAATGCGCGAGAGTGTGTACAGAACGATTCAACGGGCGCACACTGTGATTCATCGACGGATACAAGAGTGTGTATATTATGAGTGCTACTAACTGAGAGAAGAAGCAAGTATGGCGCGTCCTAAGCACAGAGCGGCCGCAGATGTATGCGCTGACTGCGGAGCACTCGGTGAGATCTTCTTTTTTTTATACCTCGGACGGACTTGCTCCCGTGTCCTTTCGCAGCACAATATTTGAGATGATTGTGTGATTAAGACGTGATTGAGCGTCTCGTCAAACTTGTTATCTTAAATATTATTCCGTTTCCTCTCCCTTCTCTTTCATCCCCCGCACAACTGCATCATTCTATATAAATAAACATGTATGTATTTATGTAACGGAATTTTAATAAGCAGTGTTTATTTAATTGAGAAAATTTGATGCTGTATTTTAGAACCCGGTTGGGCGTCGATAAACAGAGCTATTTTGTTATGCGACGATTGTTGCGGTATTCATCGCAGTTTAGGACGTCATGTGTCGCATATCAAGTCCTTGCATAAAGGTGTTTGGAACGCGCAGCTACTGAACGTTAGTACTCACACAGTGTGTGCCAAAGTATAATGAGAAAGTAATGATTTCTTATCGTATGCTTACTGTCATTACTCGAAATAACATAGTAATATTCTAGATGGTGCATATGCTGAATGACAACGGAGCTAACAGTATTTGGGAACATTCCCTATTAGATCCTAGCAATTCCAAAATAAGTAGAAGAAAGCCACAAGCTAAGGATCCTTTACAGTTAGTAAATTTTGTTTCTGCACATTGAATATCATTGTTGAAGTCTTGTCTTTTATTACAAAGTCTAAAATTTCTGATTACAAAGTATTCTGTAAAAGAACTCATATGAAAAAGTACTTGAGTTTCTACGTGGTTTTCTTTTGTGTATGATAAAAATTGTTATTTTCTATATTGTAGTCCTGTAAAAGCAGATTTTATCAAAGCAAAACATCAACATTTGGCTTTTATATTGCGGCCAAGCAAGGAAGAATGCTGTACTGAAGAAGAACTCAGTAGACAATTGCACAGTAGTGTTCGTACGAGCAATTTAGAAACTTCATTGAGGCTATTAGCACAGGGAGCTAATCCCAATTACTTTTATAAGGTATGTTTCAGTATGTTGCAAACATTTGTGTTTGTTAAATTAATAATACATAAAATCTGTACGTATGTAGGAGAAAGGAACCACACCTTTACACGTTGCAGCTCGAGCTGGACAAGCTCTCCAAGTAGAACTCTTGATAGCTAATGGTGCAAATCCAAGTGTGGTTGATTCAAGTGGTCAGATAGCTGCTGATATTGCTAAGTAAATAATAGTGACATTTAATATAGAATTGTACAGAAAGTAATTGTATAATAAAATGTGTTACCCTTATCATTGCAGAATGGCAGGACATATCGATTTATCTGAACGCATAATTGAATGTATGTATGAAATAACAGATAGACTGACATATCATGTATGTTCCCGTAAGCCGAGCCATCAAGGTGATGAACATGTTCTCATTTCACAACTTGCCAGTTTAGAGAAAAATGATTTAGCTTTGGAAGGAAAAAGTAGATTACAGATGGTATGTTACAATTTATTTACTTGATTTATTTTTGCTTGTGTGATGTTTTTGTAATGTATGATGGTTTTGTTCTTTAATTTTGTTTAGTTACCAAATCATTTGCTAGAGGAATTAGCTATGGATGTTTACGACGAAGTAGATCGTCGGGAAACAGAAGCAAGTGAGTATTTGTTTTGCATTACATTAATAGTTTTTATACATAGAAGATCGAGATATAATATCTTATATAATTTAGAAAAAGAAAAAGAGAGAAATATGTCTATACAATATATTTTGTATATTAATTAAATTTATTAACGATAACTATATTTTTGTCATGCTATTCCTGGAAGGGTGAGTAAAGAATTATACAATGTTTAAATTTATTTTTAATAATACAGTCTAGTTCAGAATTTGTAATTACTATAAAAAAATATACATGATAAAATGTTTATATGTACACACAAGCAAATTAATATCTCATGTTTTATGAATAGTTTGGTTTACAACTGCATCTTTGCCCGAAAAGTGCACCGTTCCTTTTCTGCCAGTTAATCCGCAGTTGTCGTCCACTCGAAACCAAGGACGGCAAAAACTAGCACGATTCACGCAGAAAGAATTCACTACCCTTATCGTAGATTTATTGGTTGAGGCAAGACGGAGACATACTCTCGCTAGCAACGCGCTTAAAAGTATTGATATTAAATTATAAAAGCACGCATGTGTTACTTTATAAAATTCTCGAGTAGTATCAATTGTTGCGGTATTTTTAGATCCTGCGGTGTCTATGCTACGCAAAGAGCAAACACTCGGTAAACACGGATCTCAAGTGTCCGACGACGAACCTTTGTACGACAGTGTTGCATCCGACGATGATTATGCCGCTTTAACATCCACAGATAATACTGTATCCGATGCTTCGAATCAACTTAAAGCTAATAAGGAGGTAATTCAATTTTCAAACTTAAAACCATTTTCATTCTTCAAGTACAACTATATACATTAGCAAACGCAATAGTATTTTTCAAGTTTAGAATAAATCCCGAGCACATCTCTATTGCACAGAATGGAGATATTTTATCTAACATAGAGAAATTATACATGTATACATACATGATATCTTGTGTGCGAGTATATTAGTTCCTCAAACTGCTTATTTTTCTTTAAACAACCTTGAGAGAGTTTAGGAAAACTTATAATTTTACAAAAATACATTATTAGAGTAATATTTATCTTTCTATGATAAAATATTGAAGGTACCGGCACTAATAACAAAAAGAGGAATAAGGAATTGGCTGAGCACGTGGCTTTTCTGTAGGCAGTGTTATTAGGCAAGTGCACAGGTCTGTTTGTGCATGCGCGACTATTGCCAAGATCGTTAAAAAATTGTTACTCATTAAAAACAAAAACAAAATATTAATTAGCCATTTGATTCATGTGGTGAACTCGCAGTCCACTAAAACACGACTTACGAGTATTCATAACAACATCTCGCAGTAATGCTACGTATAATCAGAACATAACAGTTCTTTTTTTTTTTGTGTGACCATTATAACACGCTCTACACTCCCTGTGTGTGATGTTGGTTTCAAACAAAGATTGTTATTGAGTCGTTGTTGTTGTTTCAGGAAACGTTTGCGCCAATGGCTAAGGGTCTCCCGTCTATGGTGGAGGTTTTGAAGAAGCAACTGACTCTGTCGGAATCGACCGTGCGAGATCTTCGCGAGCAGATACACACTTTACAAAATACCGTCGAGCAACTTACCCGAGAGAACAGCGAACTGAAACACATGCTACAAGTAATTGATTGTTCTTATAGAGCACAATGTATACACTAGAGATAAAAATTAATGATGTTGATGTCTATAGTTGAAAAGTTCTGGCGATAGCAATATAAATGGACATGTTGGTGGAGAACAGGAACCTGAATTAGAACCGGTGCACGATATTAAAACGTCTAGTACACGTGGAAATCAACGACCGGCGTCCATGTATGAGACAAGAGAAGGCTTGCGAAAACCAGCATCGTGGTCAACAAACATTTGCCAAGTAATTGTTTTTGTCTGAAGTAATGCACCAGCAATCAAGTCGAATATCATTAGTTGTCATATTGCATCTACTCGTTGTATTATTTTCATGTAGACAAAACGCGACACGGAAGCGTTATCGCGAAATAACACGCAAAGCTTGTGGGAATGCGGTGCTCTTAATTTGCCACCCAGCGAAGAGGTGAACCGACGAACGGAACAAGTTACCAGGCGAATTCAAGAGCTGTGGATGGCTATGCAGGATCCAAGCCAGCGAGAAGCTTTTGTCCCTTGTGCCGAAAGGATACGTGTCGCTGTCGCAGAATTAACCGCTATATTTCCTCAGGTAAATCGCAGATTTTTTTTTCGAATCAGTAATTCTCATTTGTTCAAAAATTAAAGAAGTAGATAAATTTTTTGTTATATCGATAGAATCCAATAGAAGAGAATATTAGATCTGCGCTGCGTCAATTGAACGGCAACACCGGGAGACTTCAGGCAGAGTGTTCCGGTCTTCAAAGGTGCACCAGTGATGCCGAGCACATGGATCGTTGCCTGCAGCAAGTACGTTCGTGCGCTTACGATATTGCCAAAGCAACCAAGCTACTCGTTACGCAATTTCAAATGTAAGCTCTCTCTCTTTCTCTCGTTTTATCGCGAAAGTATCAAGAGCTTAAGATTATTTTTGTACATTTTCAAGGTATTGTAAATATTTTTGTACAGCGCAGCAATTTCTGAAGAGGAATATTTTTTTTCCTCTCTCGAGGTTTTAATCACAATGTTATTGCACTTTTTATATATTCATTTCTTGCAATAATAACGTTCGTTCTCCTCTTATTAAAGAAATTGATATAAGTATAGAGGACAGTCTTATTCTTTTTTTTTTTTTTACAATTGTTACTATTATTAAATTATTTAATTGCCAAGAGTTACGTTGGTGAATCTATACTCTATTACTAACAAATGTGTGTGTAAGCCACATGACATTGTTTAGCAATATAAAGTTATATTACATATTATCGTTTTTAATATCTGACAAAGACTGAATAGCGACAAACCAATGAGTCCTATCATATGTGGCGTAACTTAAGTTTTTAAGTCTTGTTTAATGCATATAAATCTCATTTAAGCAAATTTTTTACTAATAAAAGACTCATCGTAAGGTATGTTAAATAATTGTTAAAAATAGAACATATTAAAAAAAAAAGAATATAATATTAGTACTTCTACGATCTGTTACATCTTCTTTATGTAATTAATAAGAATGTAAACATTGTCTGATGGTTTGAAAATTTTATTGTTATGTTATCATCAGGAGATTTAAATCTATATATATAGATTTAATAGCGCTCTTTGCTGAAAAATAGCCGATATCAATGAAATTACAATCTAAATTTATGACTAATATCAGAACTTGTTGTATCATTATTCGTCTCATTATATCTAATTTATAAATTTGTTTTTTGTTTTACATTTCTGATATTCTACATCCGTCTTTCAGCTTTTGTTGATTACATCATTATTGTGAAGGCAATCTGTGCAATATCTGTGACACTAGATAATCAATTATAGACAAAATTTATTGAGCTTGTTAAACAAAATATTTACTAAGCAAACAAAATATTGTTTTACCTGTTTTACTCGGTTTTTGTATGTGTCAATGTGTATGATAATTATAAATGATATAATGAGGCAATATTAATAAGTATATATCCTAGTATCTTAAGTATTGACATATACATATGTGCAAATGAGACCGCATAATAACATAGTAATAGTAAAAGTAACACTAATGTGTGACTCTGTGCAAAAACGCATCTGTTATTAAACACTACATCATTATATTTATATATAAAATAAAAATCGATATATATATATATATTTGGCCGATATTTATGTGTGAGATCCACACATACACAAATATATATATTTGTAAGATCTTTTGTATATATTTTTTAAGCATATTTGGCCAGTTTTTTCTCCTTGAGTGGAAAATAAAAATATATTTCACTCAAAGTTACACATGATTGACTTTTTATTAACGCTTTTGCTGAATACTCAATCGTTTGTAATTCACTTGTAAAGCTTTGTGAACTTTAAAGGTGTGAGTGGTGGTTTTTTGCTTCATCATGTTGCCACTCTTGTATTTAAAATGAATTGCAATGGCCGCGCACAGCAGACCAATTGCCGAGTTGTCTCGTCAACACTCGATTTGTTAAATTTAAAAGTAAGAGCACGCCAATGATTTGTGGCAATTGAACCAATCACGTTCGATTGCTACAAGCATTTGGTCTGCTGAACGCAGACATATCTGATCGTTACTATTAGCGCGCTCACGCGATCGACCTGATTCGCTCTGTGACCAATTCCGGACGAATTCGAATGTGTAGCTCATGAGAATCGAGCTGCATTGGATTCGATCCGAAAGTGTCAGCGACCAATGAAACGGCACTCGCCGTTGCGAACACACGGCGAAAGAACAGACGCCTAGTGAGTTTCGGCACGGTATTCGGCAACAGACACTCAACACTCGGAGAGGTTTTCGCGCTACCTGTTACGAAAACTCGACGGGTGATACAAAAACACGTGTCTTTCGGTGTTTTAAGCGTTTGATAGTCCCGTTGTTCGCGGGCTGATTGTCGCGCGCTCGGTCAGTTCGGTCAAGGACGGATATATCTCCGAGGCTGGGTAAGTCGTGCGGTGGCACGTCGTCGGGATTTGACGGGCAACGAGAGGGACACGCGTCGTATCGCCGCTCATTTGTGCGACGCGTGAAAGCAATAGCGGACCGTGAGCGGCGTGGCGCGGGGCGGCCATTTTATATTAGTATGACGTAGAGGCTGGGTGTAGCATAGCATTCTTATTGCTGTGGTACGCGAAGAAAAAGAGTAGCTAACGATCTCGACGGCTGGGTAAGTAAACCTGGTGTGGCTGGTGGCGAGCAGTCAAATGCACGCAGCGTATCGACGCGAGGTGATGTGTGAATTATCAGTGCGTGCGTGTTCCCGCGGATAGGACTCGCGAGTAACGCGCGGAAGCTAGCAGCGCTCGGCAGCCTCGGTGAGCAGACGAGGCGTTCTGGGACGAGGCAGCGCGAGCGAACGAAAAAGCGAACGTAAAACGGAAACGAAACGACGAAAGAAACTTTCCCTTTTTCCCATTTGAGACTAGGCCGGCGAAGTCACAAAGTGAGAATACCTATTGCTTTTCGTCGCGACGGTGTGCCCGTAGCATCGCGCGAACATGAGCGAGGAGAGCAATCCACGTACGCTGTACGTGGGCAATCTAGACGTTATGGTGACCGAGGAACTGTTGTGCACGCTTTTCTCGCAAATCGGCGCCGTAAAGGGTTGCAAAATTATTCGCGAGCCGGGTAACGACCCGTACGCATTCGTCGAGTTTACGAATCATCAATGCGCGGCCACGGCATTAGCCGCCATGAACAAACGGTTGTTCTTCGACAAGGAAATGAAGGTTAACTGGGCGACCAGTCCGGGCAATCAGCCGAAACTCGACACTAGTAATCATCATCATATATTTGTTGGCGATCTCTCGCCGGAAATTGAGACGCAGACGCTTAAAGAGGCATTTGCACCTTTTGGCGAAATCAGCAACTGCAGGATCGTGCGCGACCCGCAGACGCTCAAGAGCAAAGGCTATGCTTTTGTGTCATTTGTCAAGAAGTCCGAGGCTGAGGCGGCGATCACTGCGATGAATGGCCAGTGGCTTGGTTCACGCAGCATCAGAACAAACTGGTCCACACGAAAACCACCTCCGCCGAGGTCCGAGAGACCGAGACACTCAAATAATAGTAAACCTAATTATGAAGAGGTACATAACCAGGCAAACATACGTGTGTACTTTTAAATAGTTAGTCTTTTGCAGTTGGACTTTGCAATAGAATAGCTCTTGCTAGCGAATTTTTTGTAAAACAACTTGTTAATCATGTGCATAAATAAGATGTCTTTTGGCATGTGGCAATATTCAAATCTGTTATAGTAACTAATCTGTTATAGTTGTCATTCTTACTGATAAGATTTATTCATATGATGAAAAAATCTGCATAGTAGCAAACTTGAAGTAAAAAAAAAAATCATTTTTGATAGATATAAATATTATAAACATTGCATAAAATATGAAAAAAGAAAAGAAATTGGATTGATAGTGTGTCTTTGATTGATGCTAAAAATTTTATATACAATAATTTAAAGATTTATATTGTTTTCAACAGGTATATAACCAAAGTAGTCCAACTAATTGTACTGTATATTGTGGAGGTTTTACAAATGGAATCACAGACGAATTAATAAAAAAGACATTCTCTCCCTTTGGCACCATCCAAGATATAAGAGTGTTCAAAGATAAAGGATACGCTTTTATTAAGTTCACAACTAAGGAAGCTGCGACGCATGCTATTGAATCTACACATAATACAGAGATCAATGGTAGTGTTGTCAAGTGTTTTTGGGGAAAAGAAAATGGTGATCCAAACAGTGTGGGTCCTAATGCAAATCATCAAGCTCAACAGGTTATTTATTTTATTTATATTTACAAGCAAATGCAGTTATTTAATACATGTTACTAATAAATTATTTGCAAATTATTTACAAAAAATAAACTTAAAAATGAAACTTATTTTTAAGTTTTTATATTTAAAAAATATTTTTTTTTGTGTACATATTAAAATTTTCTCTTATGTCTGTATTGAAATTTAACTAGTTAATATGCAATATTTTTCGCATATACATATAACAGGAATTTTGATAAACAAAATATGGAAATTTATTTTGCAACAGGTAACAGCAGGAGCAGGACAGTATGCATACGGATACGGCCAACAGATGGGTTATTGGTATCCACAGGGCTATCCGCAAATGCAAGGACAGTTCTTGCAGCCTGCTCAATATTATAGTCAATATTATGGACAGCAGGCACAGTATATGAACAGCATGAGGATGCCCACTCCAGGCGCCGGAGCCTGGCAACCACCACAAGCCACTGCTGCACCACCAACAGTGAGTGCACCCTTGCCACCAGGACAACAACCCACTATGGTGACATACACAATGCCACATCAGTACCCCACGCAATGAAATAGATCATTGGCTGGATAATTGTTACATGCGATAGTGTTTGCTCGGGGTAATCGCAAAAAATCGTTCTGTCATATACCTAATCCAAGAAGATTTAAGTTTTCCGTAATAGTATGTAAGATAATCGATTTGATGACTCTCGCACGAAAACACATTAACATGTAACGCGTGGCTACTTTGCTTCTTATCGCGTGCTGACACGCATGCTGTGTATGTGCGAAAGCCATACCTTCACTTAAAACAAACGTAACAATAAAGAAATAATATGTCGACTTAAACAAATCCATGCGTATAGATTTGTTTAAAGTCCAAAAACAAAAACATGTTACTTGTCTATTTTACTTATATATTCATTAAAAAGTATATAAGATTCTTAAAAAAAAAAAAAAAAAAAAAAAAAAAAAAAAAAAAAAAACGCGGCGTTAGTGCGGGAAGTGGCACGGTTGCGATGCAGTAACGTAATTTGATGCGGTTTTTATGCTTTCCGCGCTTGCATACGCGATGTGTTGAATTGGGTATATCTCCGAACTCTTCCTTGCGAGAGCCCTGAAACTCAACCTCGGGCCCCGCACTCGTTGCGCTACGCAAGTGACGTACGTGGCAATTGCGTTGTTGATAACATTTTATTAAATATTTTTGCCACTAAAATCCGGAAGACACTTCATCCGATCATTGATGAACAAATGCGTACGACAAATGTTCATTTGAGTAGCAAAACTACTAAAACTAATTGAACATAGTTAGTAAGATAAGATAGAAAAACGATTAGGTAGACATGGCGCCTGTGATGTAGCTAGACTTTTGGTGCGTGTACGCCAAGGCGTGCGGGGCTCTTTAAACATGTAAACTATAAGACAGTCGAGTTACAACTTTTCTCGTTATGTGATATTTATCGTCGGTGGTTAAAATGTGTAAAAATTTGCTGAGTTTTCTGTGAGTCTCGTTGCTCGTTTGTGACTTCACTGTTTCAACAGTTACTCATGATACAATAAAAGATCGTGATATACATATTATATCTTTATTATCATTACGAGAGATCTCTATTACGATGTTTACACGTGACAAAACCGACAATGAGTACAGTGATAGTTACGAGAAGATCAATCGGTCATTAACACACCACGTCACATATAGGAGACTCTCCTACTGTAAATATTAGTGATATCCCGGTTTGTGTATAGGTGACCTAGACTGAAGGAAATTTATCACAGCACTATATACGTTTGTCATTGTTTAAAAATAAAACAAAAACAAAACGTACTTCCATTGGGATATTTCTCAACAAAAGATGCGAATTAATCGATACGTCGATCTCTCGTTCGGGCACACACGAGCTTTCCAAAGATTTAAAACATTTACACGCGTTCACATTTCGTGCTTTGAATAACGCAATAATTTGGTAATTGCTTGTCTTGAAACGCAATCGAACGGTTTATCAAGTGACAATCACAGTGGTGATATACATGATATCAACGTGTTTCCGAATTGTCGTAGTCTGTATCTACACGACACGATTCAGATTCCTTCGTGTCTTCCAAGTAAACGCGAGTTTGCAGCACAATTACTGATAGTTTATTATTTTTTCGGCTGATTGCTTTAGGGCTCTCGTTAGTTATTGATTACAGAAAAGTTAATGTACACGCCGAATCGTATATCTGTTCACATCATCTGTTCATTATCTTTCTTGCCCGTTTGTATTAATTAAAATCACGAGACATCTCGAACGTTTGTAGGAGGTTTAAAAGATTTATCGATACTTTTTATAACTCACGAGACATTTAAGTAGTTATACAAGTAATAAAATGCCTAAACGTGCGAGCCAAATTGTATTGTTCTTTCTCACGAGACACATCTACGGTTCGTCGGATCTAGATCTGTATGAGTGATTATGTTCGTTGTGTTGTTTTTGAGTGCGGTTGTCTCGTTTATTTACAGTTTCAACGAAACGACGGATATATCCCAAGGTGATGAAACAGTTATTTCATATTTTGCACGCCGCAAAGTTGTTAAGAATCAAAGTGGATTTATTAATTCTGACGTTTGATATGTGTGCGAGGATACTTATTACTTCAGTTCACCACCGACGGTAAAACGCCATAAAAAAAAAAAACTTTCAAAATCAATTTGTATAAAGTCGATATATAAACGAAACGAAGTAAAAAAAAAAGAAAAAGAGAAAAGTGGATAAAAACCAGATGTGGTAAACGATTCTATTGGCTACGATGAGTAAGTGTCGGGTGGAAATTTTCCATTTTGAGGAAAAAAAAGGCAAAACGAAGACGTTTTTGACGCAAGCGAAGGAGGTATAAAGAAACAAAAAATGTTATATAAAAAGTAATTTAGGTACGGCAGGGCGTGAGCTCTCGAAAAAAATACTTAGGATAATGTTATCTTATAACAAAAAAACAAATTGTCCTTTGAATGAAAAAAAAAGGAATAAATATTTAAAGTACAGTATCTTGCTTTATTTCGTAACCCTCCGTTTTTTCCTGCAAAAAGCAGCTACCTAAAAGATTGTATTTAATTATCATTACTATCGGATTGCGATATTATTCATAAAAATAAAAAAAATAAAAAAAAAATAACGCAATTTCTCCAGATACATGGGATTTTATTCTGCACCCAATACATTCAGCAAGCATTCACATTTAATTGGAAAAAGACATTTCCGAAAAGTTGTTTACGATACTTGAACGCGTGACAATCTGTGTGTGAATAAAAAAAAAAAAAAAAAATCAAAACACTTTTTACTGAGACAAGGGGTTACCGATTCTTAATACAACAACCTCGTCCATCGAAGAAAGAAGAGTTTGAACGCACGATAACACTAAAGTAGAATTAATTAAGCTTTGCGGATGCTCCTCTTTGTGTGAGTGCCGCGACGATTTGACAATTCTTTGATTTTTCAGATGACGTCAATTCTAGTACTTGCGTGCAATCTATCACGAAAAACGGCAGTTTCGTTTTAGAGAAACAAATTTTTTTTAACAGATCATAAACTAAACTGAAAAAACAATCGCGGATCAACCGTGTTTTCATAGATTTCGGCTTCACTCATAGAGGACGCGTAGAAGTAATTTGTACTGTACACACACACAGCCACGATTCAACCGTATACACACACACTAACAAAACGCTTTACAATTCTGTACACTTTCTAAATATTACACTAAGAATTTAATCAACGTGAAACAAATTAAACGTCCACACACACACACAACTGAAACATCTCGAATCGTCTTTAGGACATTACAGTGTTCTATGGGACGTATTCCTGGGATTTTAAATATATGTAATTATCTACACTTTTACTAGAAACGCAGACACCTATTGTGTGTGATGTATATACTTATATATATATATATAATACGGATATACATTACCACTCGTGAAATTAGATAAAATACGAGCACGTATAGATAAATATAAATCTCTCATCTTGACAAGAGAATCTGATATATATACTTTACGCTACTTTACGATAGTGTATAAAAAAAGTCATCACGTGCTTACATGTGTGTGTCAGTGAATCATTTTTGCCACTAATGTTTTTGTTTACGCGAAGGTATCGTGGACGGTACTTTACATGTTACCAAGAATTATGTATTCGGTTAATTTTCTAATCGCGGTAATATTCTAAAAACGTGCGCGATGTACAACGGGAAGCCTTCGAAATATTCTACAATAATACTGTTGGACATGTGGTTTTTTTTTCGCGTGCAAGCACGTAGTGAACTAACGGAATCCATAAACGCGCGAATATTAATCAACGGGACTAATTGCTTTTATTACGTAACTACGAATTAAATTCAATTTCAATCTGTTGCAAAAGGAAGTACAAGTGTGACAACTGCGGATTGTAAAAGTTGTCAAGATTGGTAACTGAGAAAACAGTTAAATATATTGCACCAAGACTGAGAGAATAATAATATTACACTAATTATGCAGATCAGAGAAGATAACATTCGGAAGGAGAAATCTCCAGCAAGATGGTTTTAAAAACCTTTCAACTTACATATTCGCTAAGTGACATTTAAGTATCATTGGCCGCAGAATCAACAGAACTGAGCGCTTAGTGATTATTGTTTGTCATTAGCATATATTTTCATATTTGCGACAGATCTACAGAAGTAGATCAATCACAGACCAAAAGCACGCTGAGTTCTGCCGAAACGCGGCCATTATCGTAGATACACATATCGTACACTTGATTACTGTAATACTTAATAACTTATCGTTATGTGTTATAAAAGTAGCAAAATAACTTAATCAAGGCTTCAGCATATTTCGCAATGGAAGGCCAGGGTCTTCAAACAAGTCTATCTTACGACAAAATAAATGTTGTGCAAAATTATCGTAAATTTCTCCTAAATTGTTAATATAAAATATAGAACACCATTTTCGCTTTATAATAATATAGCACATAATACACATTTGTGTGATGTATGGGCAGTGCAAAGAGATTATATTATAAAGAACTAATATCACAAGATAAATATATAGAACTAAAAATTATATCAACATCACAACGATATAATCGAGTTCTGTTACGCCAACGTCATAATTAACAAAGATTACAATTTTCTAGAAAGACCCAGAGATTACGATGAGAACGTTTGTATATATCGCATATATAGATTCTTGTGTGTGCACTTACATATATGTTTATTTTTTCAAGTGCCGCGCGTGTAAAAGCTGCACATGCAAGATATTAAAGTTCGTCGTAACATCACAGCTCTCGAGTGCTGTTTGGTATCACATAATTTTTTTTTGTTTTTTAATCTGTAATCACAACAACACAGATTTCGAAATGTTATGTTGCGAAGCAAGCCGGAGATAACGTTTACTTTCTATATTATGCATCTCTTATTTGTGTCCAAATATTCTATTTATGAATATGGTGTCTGTTTATGTGTCTATTTATTTACCGAATCATATTGTTTCATATGATTATTCTATTGTTTCATATGATTATTCTAGTCTCATCCGTAAATGATATAATACTTTCTACTCTTTCTTTACAAGGAAGTATATATGTGCAAAATTTATTGAGAGAATTAAATAGCTATTTAAATATTATTATCTTCAGTATCTTTGTATGACAGATCTACAAAATCTCCTACAGCAATGATAATCTTATTTGTGTAATACTCCGAACAGTCGCGAATAAATTTGCCTTGTGTTGTAATTGCAGCGTTTTTTTTTTCTTTGAGCATCGGAAGCAATAGACAAGTGTTAAAAACACGTCCTTACGTAACAAAGCACGTATGTGCATACGTGTATTGTTGTACATAAATGTTCACAACACACACGCGTACATGATACAGATTCGTCTCGTGTATAAGGATGTTCAATATATCCTTATCCAAAATTTTTACAAGTAATTCTTATACTTAAGGATTTTATACAGCACAGATTAGATTCTCAGTTCGTTGTCTCTCTATAGAATTTTGTATCAAAACAGAATCTCTTAAATCTCTCCTCTCATCTCGTCCCTTTTTCTTTTTCATACGCATTTTAATTGCCATCGTGTTTCCTAACGCATCGGTATATCAACAAACGTCAAACTAATCTTCAAAGTGGTATCAAACGTAACAAGATTAACATTCGCAACATTTGGAAATGCATTTATGTATATATAGTAATGCAATTTTTTTTTTTTTTTTATAAAATTGACGCGTTATCAGACAGTATCTATGATCTTTCTCCTAACTCCTTATGTATTGCAAAAACATATGTTTTGTATTTTGTACACATGTTTTGTTGTACCACGTCACGTAACAAATATCCTAATTACAATAACTATGTCGTCTTGTCACACTTGTGTTATCGACAAAGTTTTCTTTTTATTATCTGATTGGACGTGCACGTTCTATGTTCGCAAATGCAGTTTTTCTACTGTCGCCATGATCAGTCGGATCCTGTCACATTATATTAGCTTTCTCATATTACTTTTATAAATAGACAACACATGCAGTAACTGAATATTTACAAATCTTCACGAAGAGACTATTGTATTCCATGACTGCACAGAGTGTGAATGAATTTGATACACACATTATATGTACATATATAAGTTGAGAATCTGATATTATATATAACTTATTACAACTTAAATTATTTACTTATTATATATAATTTAAGTTATATGTAACTACATTATATATAACTTTGACATTATATGTAACTTATTTGCATGTAACAAAAACATGTCACAAATGTTAAATACTAGCTCTTACAAAAAGAAATGAATCGGGAATACTAAATAATAATAAAGTCGTGCCTTTAATATCGAACCGGTAAACATTAAAGCTATTAAACTGTTCACTGGATAGAGAGTTAGATAGGATATAAAGTTTCGTTAACTTAAATTCGAAAACTAACATATTGAAGAGAGGCTCTCTTTTTGTCTTAAAAGTGAAAAACAAAAACACATATTTACACATTTGAAAACATTTCACAATACATCATCGTCTGATCATGACGAATTCAAAAGTATTAATTTACTGTGATTCTTCTAAATCTAAATTTTCATGCGTCCACAAAAAATGGCGATTATGTAAAAATAAAACAAGAATCAATTGATTTGATTCTTAAATGCAACAATATACGAGTCAATCTATTTCTCATGCTGCGAAGCACCATTGGAACTGCGAAAGACGTTCTTTTCAATGTGTTTCGTCCTTTGTCTTGTTTGCAAACATTAATATGTTGTGGTATTAGTAAGTATGTAAGAATAAAATATGTATTGTGTCACTTGACATCCGCACACTTTTCTCTCACACGCAAATACAACTCAACGTCGGGATATTTGTAACTTCATTTTGCAGAAACTGCATGTAAATCTAACGCGATTATCTTAGCAGTCTTTTTTCCAAATCAAAGACTCACATCTCCGTATTCGAAGCTCCATTTCTCATAAGCAGCTAAACTTGCTGGCGAAACGGATCTGCGAATTCTTTTTAGGGAATCACGGAAATCTTGCATTGTGATGTTACGAACAGAATTGAGGTCTAACTCTTTTACCTGATCTGGATTCAGTTCTGAAAACATGATTAGTTTTGACAACACGATCTTGTAGAGCATTGAACCATAAACCAGACTAACAGATTCTTTTAATTTTAAAAATAATACTTGAACATTTGACGTTCTACAATTTTGTATGAAATCCGATGTGTATACGTGTGTGCAAACCTTTAAACTAAAATTTTGCACTATAAACTGTCATTTGTAGAAAAGATATATTAGAACGCGTATGCGATTTAAAAATATGCGAATAAAAAATAATATATATTGACATTTAAAAGATACAATAAATAAGAGAGTGATCCATATGCACGTTTTTCACTCATAACTTGAAAAAAAGAAAGCCAAAACACAAAAAGAATACAAAACTTGTATTGAAGACAGTGTTACCTCTAATAGGCCCGAGTGCTGCGTCCTTAGCTAATCCAGTTAAATCGCTTCCCGAATATCCCTCTGTCAAAATTGCCATCTCTTTCAACTCTTCGAATGTCAACGGATCATTATGTTTTGCCAAAAGCCTTTGGAGCAACACAATTCTTGTTTGTAAGTCCGGCAACATAACGTACACGCGTTTTGTAAATCGTCGTAGCGCAGCTTCGTCCAATTCTTGCGGTCTGTTTGTAGCAGCCATAACGAGCACCCGTTCTTCGGGATTACACGGTAAACCGTCGAACTCGACTAAAAATTCTGTTTTCAACCTCCTGAAATACGCAACAATTGCGATATACTTCTCACATTGATGTCAGATAAACAAATAGATAACAAATACAAAGAATATATATATACCTCGAAGCCTCATGCTCGTTGTCTTTTCGCTCGCTCAACAGCGAATCCACCTCGTCGATGAAAATAACGGAAGGCTGCAACTCCCGCGCGATCGCGAACAATGCTCTTACTAATTTCTCACCCTCTCCGACGTATTTGGATGTGAGACTAGCGGCGGAGATTGAAAAAAATGTTGCATTGCACTGAGTCGCAACAGCGCGCGCCAGCAGTGTTTTTCCGTTTCCAGGCGGTCCGAATAGTAACAATCCTCTTGCGGGTGTTCGTAGACCGGTAAATAATTCGGGTCGTAGCGACGGTAAAATCACCATTTCTTGTAGAGCTTGTTTTGCAGTCTGAAAGACAGTCAAATTGATTAAAAATAGATTTTTTTTTTTTAAATCAACAATCATTTGAACACGAGAACAGATGTGTACCTCTTGTCCGGCGATGTCTTCCCATTGCACAGGAGCTCCACCTTCTAAGATTTCGTCGAGAATCACTTGCGCGAGTTTCGGATCCACACCTTTTAAAATAGGCACTTTTCTAGTTGGTGTGCCTCTGTTACTGTTCGAAGTAGTGGGCGTTCCCGGACGTCTTATAGGCGAGCCGTTGCCAGGTACGGACAGCTGTCTCTTCACAGAAGGCGGTGTAGAAGACGGTTTGATCGGCATAGTTCTGTGGCAAGGCTGAATAGGCGTCGACCTTCCCATGCTTCGAGGTAATGTCTGACTCTTGCTCAAGGGTGTTCCTGTCACTCGCTTGCCAGGGACCGACAATTTTCTCCCAGATGCTGAAATACCATCTATATTTTTACAACCAACATCTAGAAAATAGTAATATATGATTTTTTTTAGTAAAGTAAGAGAATTACTAATGTTTGATATTTAAATGCAGATTCCATATACCAATCTAATGGACCTAGTAAAGGATCTATTGCAAAAAGGTGACAAAAAGAGATAGAAATGTTTACAATCGAGATACTTTGAAACATTGTATTATCTGTGTCAGTTAACGTTTGTTGTGATAAAAATAGTAGGAACATGTTAGAGATATCAAATTTCAGTAGACCAACACAAAGACATCATTGAACAATATAAATAACTATTTGATAAAACCACAATTTCTTACCATAAAGAAAAAATAATTTATTATATTAAAACTTAATTTAATATATATCAAAATATTTCCTACTATTTATATTGCAAACAAAAAATTATGTATGCTGTGTGTGTGTCTGTTCTTTGTGTTGTTACTAATAATTTGATTTACTTTATGTATATACTATAATAAATATAACATATTTTAAATCTATTGTTACAGCATTATAATAAGAGATGTAATTCTATTAGATGTACTAATAATAAAACATAATTTTGCATTGAACATCTACAACAACGGAAAAAAGCAGTTAAGACAAACACATTATCACAAACCTAGTTATCTACATTTGCCATGTTGTAACGACTAATGTGCACAAAAATCTATGTTAAAAATAAAAATAAATATCTTTTTCAATTGGCCAACTAAGGAGCGCATTACATTATTTACTTGCATTCGATTCTCTTGCATTTAAGCCCAAAATTTCAGACATGTAATACCTTCAGTAGTATGAGCGCAACAGTTTTTTGGCGAACGTGGCCTTAACTTGGGAATTTGGGTACATATAGTCTGCGCTGTATTAACTGTTGTGTGTGTGCTGTTGTTCATGTTCTTACTATGATTGGTATTGGTTAAAGTTCGAGCGGTTTGAAAGGTGTGTATATTACGACGAGCCCTCAGATGCTTTCCCGGATGGTCGCCGTCCGTTTTATTTCCAGGGTCGCAATATTCATTGTTGATACCCAGTTTTCTCAGCTCACACACATCCACTACAAAAAGGAAAAAAAACATTCTCTGCCATGCTGCAGTTAGGCTAAAACAGCTATTTAGAGAAAGTCGTAGGCTACTTTTTCCAATTACATTGAATATACCAATGTACCGGATTGCTAATATTTGCTAATGATCAGATCAAATGCGCGTTTCAGTTGCTATTAGAATGCTGGCCACGTGAGAAAGAGACTGGGAAACCGTTAACTTGTATTTTACACAAATGTTTGCAAGTTATCTCAGGATTTTCAAAAAACAAAAACAAATGCAAAACTAAAACTTGACATGTGCTCAAGGTTAACCACTTGGGAAATTGTTGTAAATACGCGACATGCACACAAATATACACACACGCTCAAATATACACGCACGCACGCACACACACACACACACTCACATATATTTTGAAAAATGAATTGCACATGAGCATGCTAAACACATCGATATTCTTTTCTTTTGCTGTGCCAAAGATTTACCTGTGGACACTGCCGCAAATTAAAAACTGGCCTGATACATAGCATAAAAACTGCTGCATTGATACTCAAATTGTTATGTTCACAGGTAATGAAACTCTGTATTATATGAATAAGCTTGTAAGTAGCTTAAGAAACTTTTAAGATAAAATATTAAATGCAGAGAAGAATAGATACGTGACACCAATTATACTAACCGAGAAAATCGAGCCTGTCCTTTGCCATTGCCAGGTTTGTACACATTTTGTCATGGAGTCGTTGTGCGTGTTCCCATACTTCTCCGTGTCCGCCATGGCACTCAACTGCTATTCCTTTCTCCAATTCTCCAATTCCCTTTTTGTACAATTCAATTGCCATCTCTTTTTGTCCTGAATTAAAAGAAGAACAATGAATAATTAAAAACAAAATAACAAGACAGAACAATATAAGTATTTAAATTCCACAACTTCTTACTTTTCCTGTTAATCAGTATATACCTTCATTGTCCTCGTCAATCTTCAATGCCTTGCTTATAAACTCAAAGGCTCTTCGATGATGATGCTTCTGCTTGACTAGTAACGGATCTCCAGGACCCGGGCCGATATGACGCCTAGGTACTTGCGACATGACTTCAGTTTCCACCTGGGTGTTGTTGATTAAACGACCATCCAGTGGTTTTTGTCCAACAACAATTTCTAACTGACAGGCTTGCTTGGATGCCTGTCTGCGCTGAATCAACTGAGATGTAGAGGTGTACAGATACTTGAACACCACAAACAGCTGATACAGCAGAGTTCGCAACACATTGAACAATATTATCAGTGGAAAGGAGACAATATAGAGATTGCGCTTGTGTACTGATGGCTGCGGGCCATCCAAAATACGATGATGGCTGTGATGATAATGACTGTGATGGTGGTTATTGCAGTTGACTGTCGTTGTGGTCTTGTCGCTGTTCTCGCTTTTGGTCACGCAGAGCTTTTTCGGCGATTTTGGATTAAATTTCCTGGTTGGACGCGAGCCATCGCTGTAAGACATCTCCCGCGGGTATGAAGATTCGCGCGTCTTGTTGCGTCTACGGAGCAACCGTGCTGCTCGTAGTCGTTGACGATGGTGACAATCGCGGACGGCCGTGCCAACATCCCCAACCCGGCGATCGAGGAGAAATGCCGAGATGCCTAGACCATCTTCGTGGCTCAAGCACCCGCGAGGCCACGGGAAATACAAGAATAGCAACAGGAGAGACAGGAGCGAGAGGGTGAGAAGACGCGGAAGACAGCGTTACAAGACTCACAAGGAATCCCCGGAGATGAGAGCCGGTGAGACAACGAAGACAACAGACGGATCGATCGCGTTTCCTTCTCGTGTTCCTCTCTCGCGTAACAACAGCCAACGAAGAAACCAGATTCTCCGCTCAGCTTGAGCATCGCTTGTTTTTGTCCACTTCGAACGCTCCTCAGCGTTCCCGGCGGTACACTTCAACGAGTACGTACGAGATTGTACGATATATGTATCACAGCGACGCCAAGTGACGCTCGGCGTCATACACGTACAGAATGACGCGAAAGTCGTCTTTCTATAAATCGAAGTTCATGGACAAAGCGATAGAAAAGGCTGGTTTTCATCAACTTCGATGAAGCAATCGGTGGATTGCGTTTCAACCGTGATTGGTCAGTTCGGATAATTGAACAACAATTGGTCAATTCCGTTGAGTCGATCAATCTAATCACGTCAGCCGAAGTTGGTGGCCCTGGTCCATAGACTTGATACGTGTGCGAAATGCTTGAAAAGCGACGCGTCTCCTGGTGTTGCGATTGACAACAATCGCGATTGATGGACTACGTGAGTCATCGTCGGGAAACCGATCGTTTGATCTGAAAACACAAAACAAAATTATTCCGCAACGGATTATCATCGAAGTTTCTCATCGACGGTAATTTATTAATATTCCCGTGAACGACAACGATATTTTCTTGACGGCGCGATGGAAGTTCTCCTCGGAGCGTCAACGACTCGAGAGTGAGGTTCACCTTGCTCGCTTCGGTCGGCACATCCGTTAAACTTTCAAATTAGACAGAGTGCGTACGTTGATGCGGGTGGTTTTTTCGGAAAAATCTGCGGCGTGCGTGTTTGTCACCGGTAAGGTACACGAAATCGATCCGTCAGTCGTTACTCTCGTCAGCTTTACTCTTGTCGTCATGGAATCCGAGGACACCCGGCCGACCATCTATTACTCGGAAAAATATTACGACGATCAGTACGAGTATAGGTAAGTTTTACAAAGAAATTTTCCGAACAAATCAAATCACATTCCTCGGCTGGTTGCTTCCTTACGAAATTCAGTTTGCGGCGGCGTCGTCGTTGCTTGCTTGTTGACTTTACGCTGAACCCGAATGACAGCTGAGCACGTTTGTCTATGTAATTTTATTAATTTTCTTATCTCGATTCCCACCATCTTTGTTTCTCTTATCGGCAACGTGGTCACGCTTTTATTAAATGACCGTTCTAGAAAGAGCGTTCACGCTGTCCTCCTTTCTATCTCTTTCTTTCTCTCCCTTTCTCTCCCTCTCCTCAGTTGATTTTATTATTGTCTGATCGTCCATACTAAACGTCACTTTAGAACCAGTTTTTTTTCGGGAGGGGGAAACTTTTCGTTTTATTTTCTTTAAATATACTATTCCGATCATTCACGGCCTTGGCCTTTATAGTCGGTAATACTTTCAAAACGTGGAAGAAGAACATTACGCATTACGCAAAATCTAACGTGCAACAGGTTTTAATAAATCGATAAAGCTACAGCGAAGATTCTTTCAAAATAAAAAAGCATTTTATGAATATTTATTCAGCTTATACTAGTTTTGATTACTATTATTTTTTATTACTTTTATTAATATTACTTTTTATTACTTCATATGTTATTTTCTTTTCTCCATAAATTTTGTACAGACATGTTGTTTTACCAAAAGAGATGGTAAAACAAGTGCCAAGGACTCACCTGTTGTCGGAACCAGAGTGGAGAGCCATGGGAGTTCAACAGAGTCAAGGATGGGTACATTATATGATTCATGAACCTGGTGTGTGCTTGGTATATTGTTATTATTTTAGGAAGTCTTCTAACCAAGTTACTTCTGTTTTCTTATATCTAATGATCTAATATCTCTCATCTCTTTGATAGTTCATGAATGATTCAACTTTTTTATTTTTATTTTTTCAGAGCCACACATTCTATTATTCAAAAGAAAAATAACAACACCTCCAGAGATGAGAAAATGAATACGCTACACCTATTTTATTACACATTTTGTAAATAACCAACATAGATCATGGTCATATTTATTGTGGAACACAAGTTTTATTATGTGATCTCCATATTGCTTGCCATTGCTTTTTCTCATCTATAACAACGATACTTTGCACAATGTAGAATTTGACTTTTTTACAAAGCTGACTTAGAAAATCAATTAATACAAATCACATATCCACTGTTTTTATTCAAATTCCACAGATTAAATTATGTTCATGGTCTCTGTGCTTTCAAATTACTTGCCATTTTTCAAAGATGTTAAGCAAGTATGCTGTATATATGTCTATAGTGAATCCTAGTTAATTATTAATTTTATTGTCATAATTTTAGTTTTTTCACGTTGAAACTTGAAGAACGAAAGAGATGGTTTGCAACGTATCAGTTATAACATAGTAAAATATTCTAGTTGTTTCCAAAGGTTGTAGCATCACGGAGCGAAGTAACAAATAAGAATTTCTTGTGATTACAGTGTCATGTAGAAACGTACTTTTTAAAATCGTAGTCGTTACATTAATGTACTCAGCGATTGTTCATCGATGTCGATAAAAATTTTAGCATAATTTCAACATCTCTCACGCAAAAAGATGTGAACACATGTTTGATTTTCAAATTTCGACCTCCACGAAAGTTTTATGTATATCAGTTTTTAGTTTGCATTTTTTGTTTTCGCTTCGAGTAGCTTGTATACACGAGTTACTTATCTTAAAAAAAGACTGTATGATTTCGATACATTAAGTTCTTAAGCGAAATATTCTAGAAAAAGAAAAAGCATTAGTGTAGAAACTTTTACATTGAAAAACTTTAGCGATTTTGGCATGAATTTTAAATAAATACTTGCATTTAGAGATACAATACTAGATTTCTTATGCTTTGTTCATGTTATAAAAAAAGAAGTAATCACAAATTTATTTGATATCAACTTATTCATTTAAATACAGATAGTAATAAGCTATATATTTTTTGAATATATAAATTTAAATATTTTTCATACACGCACGCACAAATTATATATATATATCTATATTATACATGTCTCAATGCAATTCTCAACAAAACCTGTGTAATAACATTCTCTGAGTGTTAGAAAAATTTTACACCTTGACTGTCATCAGTCAAGATGAGCTCTGCTTTTCTGGCAGTTTCTAATGTTCTCAGTGATCTGATCAGTATTTCCATGTCCAGGCCATAGAATTCTAGAATAAAAAGAAGTAAAAGTATTACTTTTTCTTAATCATATGTAATAATAAGTAACAAAAAAATACAAATAATGTAATTAAATAGTGATAAAATCATGTGATATACCTTCTTCAGTTGTATTTTCTCCTTGTGTCAGTTCATACAATGTGCACACAGACCCAATAAAGCCATTTGCTTGTGCCCAGTTGTATATTATGTCACCCCACTCCTCCAAAGTGTGCCAATAAACCAACCACCTTTGCTTTGTCTTATCCAGTGGAGATGCATTCCCTGATTTCTCTAACTCTTCTAGTATTACTAACACAGCTTCAGGTGATAATTTTCCTATTGTAATATTTGTTAAGAAGTCTGTGTAATATAATAGAGATGAAAAGAAAGGAGAAACAATTATAATCAATTTGCTACATGAATAATTGGAAGTCATTAAGTATTATTTTTTGAAATAGCAAAAAACTTTGTAAAATTTAGGTTTATGAGATATAAATATTAATAAAAACATCACTAAGAATTTGTTTTTAAATATTGTTGATAAAAACAAAGGATACTATTTATGTTATTGTTGTTAAATACAGGATTTGTGTGCACTTCTCGCACATCCACAGTAGCCTGCTTTGTAACACGATAATACTCTAGAACCAAACTCTTCCAAGCTGCTATTTGTTTAGTTCTAGTACCTGCGTGAGGTTGAAGTCTGTCATAACAAAAAAAAATCGTGATTATTTTCTATGTTGGATCAGGTATATTTCCAAGCATATTCTTGTACATTAGCACTAGGTATACTATTGTTTTTAACCTCGATTTCTAACCAACATGACGTGTATACATGTGATAACATATATAACTTATTTTTACAATTATGCAAAAATTCTTATGAATAACAATTAGTCAGAGAGTACATGTCATTAATAAAAGAAGAACGGTTAAAAGTTCAGCATAAACAACATTTGAAAGTAACACAAAAACAATGACATGTATATCGAAACGTTCTGCGAATCAATTAGTAGTAAAAAGATGATTGAAGAAGGCATTTGCTTCAAAAACTATAACAATTTTGTTACAAACATCAATACTCACGTAAAAAAAGGGGGAAAGCTGTACTGCCACGGCCACTCAATTTCAGCCATTGTTGTGATGATCAATTGTCACTTTAGTAGCGGTCACACGAACGCCGACAAGAGATCCGCGAAGATAACGTCGCACGCGCGTTCAGGGAAAATATCAAAATATTAGAACGGAGAAGAAACATCAAGATCCTGGAGAGATAAAGTAATCGTATTAAAATAATCATTGTATATCGTTCAAATATGTGTTTTATTATAAAAAATAATGTTTCAACCTATAAAACTCGTGCATTACAATGACCGATGATAATACATCTTTTTTTTTTTATATATATAACATAATGGTCAAATAAATCAATAGAAAAATATATACACATAAAATAGCATATAAAACATCTCAGTAGCTAATACAGTAAAATCTAACATGGTAAAATGTTTATTTGTTATTACAGAGACTCTTGTAAACAAGTAAATAAAAGTTTTCATAATACCAAGGAAATTGAAATTTATTGTTAGATTGTCTATAAGGTCTGTATCCAGCAAATGGATTCTTTTCGCAGTAAAGATAATCTATATTTTTTTCTAAAGTCAAATTTATATATTCTATATCTGATGTAGCTTCATCTTCTGAGTAACATGTAAAAATTAATGGACAATTCTGTTTAGCTAATATTTGAATAGGTGGTATCCATTTATTTTCTTCTATATTTTCTTCTATATTTTCAAGCTCTTTAATGGAACACCTATAAAAACTAGGATGAAAACCTATAATCAAGTCTGGTTTCTTAAATGCAGTCTTTTCCACATAGTCTTCAAATTGACCTAGCCATTCTACCGAAATCTTCTTTTTGTGTTGTTTACAATCACTACACAACTTCAGCTTATGTTTGAGGGATTCTTGATCTGGCCCTATCATTATAAACTTTAATGATTTTATGTTAGGAATCAAGTGTAATATAATCTCCCAACACGGCAAGCACCACATATCTATAGTGTTTCTAGCTATAACATGAAAAACCAGTGATTTCTTTTGTGGATTATATTTTAATATTCGCATTCCTTGAATTATTGTCAATGGTTTTGTGAAATTTGTCGATTGTTCAGTCCGAAAAAAATTGTATGGCGGTTTCAAAGAAGTCTTAATTATGTCTCCATAAACATTTAAAAACTCCTCCATGTTGCTAAATATCTTTCTTTCCGAAATTTGATGTATATAATTTACACAAACTGACTCTGATACGGAAGACAATGACATATACGCATCAAACATCGCTTTCAGGAAATTACAGGTCTCTTTGTCATGATTGTTGGTATGTGGTTGATTGTGGTTTTTACAGAAACTCACAGATATGCAAGTTGAACAGTCTTCCAATTGATTATTGTTTTGTTTGCACACTTGACACATTCTTGCATATTTGAACATCTGCAGCTCGTATGGTTGTAACTTGCGTCCCAGTTGCGCTATTACTCCCATCTGTAATATTTCAAGCCCTACCACAGCATTCACCCCTTCAGATGGATGGTAAATTTCACGCACAATTTTTACAGCATTGCATAGATCTTTGTGCTGCGGCCAGTGTTGTTTCTGATGATCTTTACTGCAATAGGAGATCAATTTGCATCCGCTACACATCTTCAAAACTACTCTCTCACCGTATTGCTTACAGACGTGACACACAGTTACGTAGAAGAACTTATTGTATACTTTATCTAAAGTTTTACACATTTTTCCAAAGTACTCAGATGACTTACTACCTACAGGAAAAAGAACAGATGTAAATATGACAAATATATATTATTATATGTATGTACGTATATACGTATATACCTACTTGTTTTTTCGAAGATGATAAGCTAGCAACAGGTACTAATCGTAAGACAAGAAAGAAGGAGCGAGATTTATCCGTTAGGATTTACATCTAACATAATAACATTTTGAATGTTGTACGTCATATTTCTTCAGTCATGCTAATTGGATATTAAATAGGAAATTTTGAATCTTGAAAAATTCTTCGTCTAATAGCCAATTAGCACGTGCGAAAACACGTGTGACAAATGAAGTGAGAAAAATGGTAGCATTGCTTCGTCTGCCATAACCGCAGTCGAAAACTCTCCAGAATTGCAATGATCAGCTGGCTGAATGGCTCGAACACAATTGGTCAATTTTCTTTCTATCCGAAATCTGGTTTAGCACATCATGTAAAATTCTTTGTCGATGCTTGTCATCGTCCCGTCAAAATGTGTGTGTGTAGCCACATCTGCATTACCTGTCAAAAAATGTGTTTTTTCAAAGTAAGTATATAAATCTATTTGTGTACTTATTAATATTATATAAACTTTTTAAATATATCATTAAGATATTTTCTTAAATATTGTAATTATTCACACAGAATAACTCGCAGAGATATTCAATAACAAGAGACCCAAACCTGTAAAGCCGGTTGTTTATCAATTCAACATGAGAGAAGAAATACAATGGCGAAAAAATTTATATGAAAATTACGGCTTGCCGGACAATTATACAGATAGTTCTTTCTTGGAACAACTGCGGAAAAATATTAAACCGAATAATGTGACGTTGGTAGAAGCGATAAGTCTGGGCGCTGACATAACAATACGATTGAGCATAGTGGTGCTTTTTGTCATAATATTTATTTGGTTAAATAACGAGTGGATCACGCCGGACATCGTTGCAATATCGGGAAGCGTTCTAACGAGTCTCGGATATTTTGTTTACAATGTAAAAATAACCGATCGGCGTTCGAATCTGTCGAAAGACTTGTGGACCGTATTCATATTTTTGACATTCGGTTACATATTGTCGCCAATTTTGAAAACTTTAACCGAGACAATCAGTACCGATACAATTTATGCTATGACAATATTGATGTTTCTCACCCATTTGATATTCAGCAAATACGGATTATCGCAGATCTCCTTGTCGGATTCGTTGTCAGTAACTTCTTCAATTTTTGGATCGTTAATGTTGGCCTCCAGATTAGCGTCCCCGTTACATGCCTTTACACTTCTAACGGTGTCGGTTCAGTGTTTTGTACTCTTACCGTATTTATTATCACAAACGAGTAACAAGATTGTTATATCAGCCGTTCTCTCAACTGGCACCGTGTATTCACTAGTATTTATTTCACAGATATTCTTATACGTTTTTGTCACTGCTGTAATGATCATTCACTTCATTTGTCCACTTTGGTACATCAGGTGTCAATCCGTGGGATGAAGCAGTGATTACTTCCTAAGTAAAATCGATTTTTGCAACAGACATCAGTTACGAATTATGTATCAATATATTGTAAACAAAAATTGTAAAGTATATGTACAATTTGAGATATAACGTTGTTTACTTATCATAATCGTATATAAATTTATTTTACAAGAATATATTTTATTACGTGTGACATATGTTATATGGAGAAAAAGAGAAAAAGCATGTATGTCAATGTTTACTTTAAAAAATACAAAAGCGAAAACTTACTTAAAATACAA